>JABEVS010000584.1:9682-35312 GCA_018290735.1 Coelastrella sp. MACC-549 | reverse complement strand
ATCATCATCATCATCATCATCATCATCATCATCATCATCATCATCATCATCATCATCATCATCATCATCATCATCATCATCATCATCATCATCATCATCATCATCATCATCATCATCATCATCATCACCAGCAGCAGCAGCAGCAGCAGCAGCAGCAGCAGCCAACAAAGTCGTCACAAGCAGCAATGGTGCAGCTGCCAACAGCATGTCCCATCAGAACATTAACAGCTTCACTCTTATCCAGCGTTGCTGCTGCTGCTGCTGCTGCCAGCACTGCTGCTGCTGCTGGCAGTGCTAGCAGCAATGCTGCTGCATGTGACAGCAATTGCATGTCAATAAAGTAGTCTCCAATCCCTGTTGCTGCTGTTGTTGCTGCTGCACCCTGTGGCAGTAGCAGCAGCAGTACACTTAGTGTCTAGTCTAGCAGGCTTATTGAACAATGGCAGCCGCATCAGCAGCAGCCTGGCGCGAGTGACTCTGTCAGGGCTGAATGTCCACTTCGTCCTGTACGAAAAAAGCTGCAGGACCTGTTCGCTGGCGGTATAACAGATTCAAACCTCATAGGTGCCCTGCTCAACTGCTTTGGGCCGCTTGTCTCTGCGTCTGCACCATCAACACCACAGCAGGAGCAGCAGCAGCAGCAGCAGGATCCTGGTGGCAGCAGCAGCAACATTGATGGAACTGCTGCTGCTGCTGCCAAATTCCTGACCATCAAGAACAATGACATCACTCAAGTCAGTGGCACTTGGTATGCATGTTTAGGACAAGAGTAATGAGAATGACCTACCCACAGGTCATTGCAGTCTGTATGGCTGGATGGTGGATTGTTTGACAGTGTTGTCCTAGCTGGGTGTGAGTCAGTGAGTGTCATTGGTCAACCTGGTTGACCTTTGGCCGGGGCAGTACTGGCCTGACAGTACTGAGACCTGAGCAGCAGAGATGGCTGGTCATCAGGAGACCACCCCCTTGTAACAGACACAAAACAAAACAAACAAATGCCGTTCAACTGAGGTTGCTTTGCTGTTCATTCTGCGCAAACTTTTGACAAACTCTGTACTCGGCTTTTTAACAGAGGAAGCTGGGTCACGGTCATAGTGAACCGCAGATCTGGCAGCTCTAACAGCTCTGGCAGCTCATAAGTTCTCAGAAATACATGGAAGTGGCATTGCCAGGCCTGCAGTGCATGACAACTCGAGACACATCCACTGTCAGCTACAGCAACTCACGCCGATGCCGTCCCGCTTAAAGGCTGCGCTTGAGGCAGACATAGCTGACATCCAGACACGCTTAGAAGCAAATCCCAACGATCCTGCGTTGAGGAAACAGAAGAGGGTGTTGCTTCGGGAGCTAGAAAAAGGTAAAGTTGGCGCGGCTCAGCTTACAGTTGTGGCCTCAAGAGCTTTTTTGTCTTATTTGCATTCGTGCCTTGCAGAGCGGAATGGCCGGTTGTATGTCTTGGCAGCAACCTTCGGTGGTATTTTAGGTCCATTCGTGATTGCGATGGGCATGAAGGGGGCAGCCAAGGAGCTGCACAAACCCCTCAAAGGAGCTATCAAGCAACTGAACAATTCGACAAGGAGGTCGCGGAGCATTTTGTGATTGTCGCCATCCCACCCCTGCACAACACCCTGAAGGACATCGCCGAGGGCTCCGTGTTCTACGGGTAGGTGGCAGCAATGAGCCAGCGCCTGAAGGAAGGCTGTAAACCATTACTTTGTACTGACTGCATCCAGGCAGGGCGAGTGCCAGTGCACCTTTTGTGTGGCTTACAACAGCAGTTCCAAGACCTGCAGTAGCATTATGCATGCTGCATGCACTGTGACAAGATTGGACCCTTGCTTTTGCAAGAATGGGATCCTGTTCTTCGTGCAGACCCAATTTTGCTCACTGATGCATACATCTGCTGATGTCTGTGTTGGCAGCGGCCAGGTGTACAGCAAAGGATTTCTACCAGTACTGGTAGAAATGCACGCCTTCGGTGGAGGCCCAATGTCCAGGCGATGTCTTTGGCAAGGGCCACTAGCGGGCCCTTGCCAAAGACATCGCCTGGACATTGGGCCTCCACCGAAGGCCACTAGCGGGCCCCCACCTGTGCGTCCACTGCAAGGCGTACATTTCAAGCCTGACTCAGCTCAGGGTAAGCTGTTGACAGTAACTGTTGTGTTGATGTCTACAACTATCAGTCATGGTGATGCACATTGTCAGCGTGTCACCCCCACTGTACTCATAGTGGAGAAAGATGCCCAGTAGACTAGTAATGCAACTAAGGTTGAGCTGGGCAAAGCATCTGGCTGGTTGGGTGACCCATCATTCAACTATGGATCTGTTGTTATGCAGGCAATTGCCTGCATAGTTGCATGGTTGCAACCACTCCGGTGGGAGTTGATCTCAACCCTGACTTGTTGTGCAAGATGCAACATGTGGGACATGTGAGCACATGCGGATAATGATCAGGGTTTAGTCACCTGTGACATCGCCACTTTCGAACTAGACTGTGGTGGAGTTGTGCAAAAGGTTGTCTACCCTCTTGCTAACCAGGCGGCAGACTGGTGCATGTCTAAGAAACGGTTTTTCAACCTCTCTGGTACAGTCCAAATGTTGTACAGTCGCTGGTCTCAAGATCCAGCTTGAGTGGAAAGACCAGCAACTTTACAACATTTGGACTGTACCAGAGGCCCTACTGCAGTTCCTGTAGACAATTACTTTCAGGGCAAGTGTTACAGCAAGATTGTTTCTTGTCTGTGTAGTATAGGTATCCAACCTGCCAGCATTTGTCTGTTGTTATTTATTTGAATTGCAGCATTATATCCAAGCACAAGCAACCCAAGTCGATGGCAGCATTGCTCATGGCTTGATGACTGATGTAGCGGACCAGTTCAGTTGTACGTATACTGCACATCTCAAATCACGGATGCAAGGTCGCTGTTTTTTGGTTGGTAGTGTTGTACAGGTAGCAAAGTTTGGCTGTACTGTCAAGATTTCTGACTTCTAGCCAAGTTAGCAAGTGGTCAATTGCCAGGAAGAAGCCAACAAATCACATTTGAATGAATCATGAAGTTCATGGAGAGAGTTGACTCTCTCCATGAACTTCATGATTCATTCAAAATTAATCTGTTGGCTTCTTATGGGCGCCTCTTGGCCAAGGTTTTGTGCATGGTGTGGTTTGGTATGGTTTGGTATGGTTTGGTATGGTATCATACCATGATGGTTTGTTGGTTTCCAAGGTGATGCCATGTTCTGGCCTATAGGCCCCAGCTAGGGCTCGGGAAAATTCTAATTGCAAGCTGGTCTCATGAGGCCAGTTTGATAGAGTCAGGCGTGAGATCAATGTCTTTGATTCCTGTTGTAGGCAGTGCTGCTCAGCTCAGTCAAGCAAGCAGTACCACTGATCAGACTCAGGTAACAACCAATTGCAGCAATGGCTGATGGGTAGTGAATCAAAACCACATGACACGCACTTTCACACACACCGACTTGAGACACTGCAGCCCAGCACTCCGGATCCACCACATGACACGCACTTTCACACACACCGACTTGAGACACTGCAGCCCAGCACTCCAGATCCACCACATGACACGCACTTTCACACACACCGACTTGAGACACTGCAGCCCAGCACTCCGGATCCACCACATGACACGCACTTTCACACACACCGACTTGAGACACTGCAGCCCAGCACTCCGGATCCAACATTCTAGTATGCAGACTGCTGTGACCAGTGGGTGTTGCAAATAAGAATGATTCTTTGTCAGCGGGTGTTAAACTACGCCAATCTTGGCATCCCGGTAGGTGAATGTTGGTTTTACATGATGTTGCTGCTGCTGCTGATGTTGCTGCATCCTCTGCTGTTGCTTGCGCCGTTGCTGCTGCTGCTGCTGCTGCTGTTGCTGCTGCTGCTGCTGCTGTTGCTGCTGCTGCTGCTGCCACAGGTTCCTCTTCCAATGTTAACTGATCTGGCTTCCGGGGCCTGTGCCCAGGATATCTCACCGCCAGACCTCACCACCAGCAGCAGCAGCAGCAGCAGCGGCATTCACAGATCTGGTTCATTGGCAGCGCTTTGTCCAAGGTTGCATTTGGCACCTGTGAAGATGAGCAAGAGCAGCAGCGGGTGGCAGCAGCAGCAGCAGCACTGACAGCGGGCAGCGCTGAGATACCACTGACTGTGGTGCGTGCTGCTTACACAATCCACAAAACTGAACTAATGCGTGTTGCTTTTGCTGTCATATCAATTGAATAATCATCCAGTTGTTTGTTTATCCATTTATATTCCCCCATTTGTCTGCTTAGTGATTGTTTCAGCAGTTGCGCAGCAATAATTCACAGGTCAACTTAAGCTAAACCACTGATCAGATGAAACCACTGATTATTCCTCAAAACCCCACTTACTTTTACATCAATTCAGATATGCAGAAAAGAACCCAAAATACATGACAGTGAATGTTTATGTCATCACTATGTATTCTACTACTTATTGAACCTCACACTCTGCAGGCTTCAGAGCTGGAGTGCCTACTACCCACTTGGCAGCAGCCGTACTCATCAATATCAACATCAGCAACATCATCATCAACATCAGCAGCAGTAGCAGCAGCAGCAGCAGCAGCCAACAAAGTTGTCACAAGCAGCAGTCGTGCAGCCAACAGCCTGCCCCATCAGAACAGCAACAGCATTACCTTCACTCACATATTCAGCACTGCTGGCAGCAGCAGCAGCAATGCAGGTGCTTTTGGCAGCAATTACACGTCATAAGAGGAATCTCCAATCCCTGCTGCTGCTGCTGCTGCTGCACCACCCTGCGGCAGCAGCAACAACAGTACACCAGCAAGCTTACTAAACAATGGCAGCATCGGCAGCGGCAGCCTTGGGTGCGTAACTCTGTCGGGGCTGAACCTCCACCCTCCAGTGTGATGTGGTGTGGTTTGGTGTGGTGTAAAAGAAATTGAGCCATGCAACAAGTTGAGATGCAATGGCAAGTGCTCTGACATGCGTGGGGGGCGCCACCCGGGTGTGATGCTCAAGCTTGGTGCCTGCCTCGGCTGTCCGGCTGTCCACCTGAACCTCATGAGTGAACACAGTCCTTCCACATCACATCATTACCTGTTAAAAGGTGTGGTGTGGTGTGGAATGGAATGGTATGGTATGGTGTGGTGTGGTGTGGGGTTACTAAACCGACTTGCTAACGACTCGGTAAGTCGTGAGTGCTGCCAACACAATAGTATTAATACAATATTGTGCGCCTTTCACCAGTTGAGCTAGCTGTCACAATGACTCATGCCTCAGTGAGACGGTCTAGCTACTAGCCAGTCAGTGAGACGGTCTAGCTACCGTCTAGTAGACGGTCTATAAACCGTTTGTAAACGGTTTATAATTGATTAAGAATCCGCCTGTGAAACACCGGGCGC
This sequence comes from Coelastrella sp. MACC-549, assembly GCA_018290735.1. Lineage (NCBI taxonomy): Eukaryota > Viridiplantae > Chlorophyta > Chlorophyceae > Sphaeropleales > Scenedesmaceae > Coelastrella > Coelastrella sp. MACC-549. Next base: position 29,904 of record JABEVS010000584.1, on the reverse strand, counting down.
GAGGCTGATGGCAGTAAATGCTATGGCTGATGGTATCAATTATTATTATTATAAACCGTTTGTCTGAAAGTCTCGATTGAGATCCTTGCGAACCTTCCTTCCTTCCTTGCAAAGACAAGGTTTGCTTCACTGAGGCCTGAGTCAGGAAATCAGAGGCTCTCAATTGTGCATATCTGCAAGTGCTTCAAGGGCAGCAGTCACTGCTGACAACACTTGATTGGTGTTGCAACTATCTGCTTGTGTGCATCAATCTGCCACAGTGGCATTGGTGCAGTGACTGCACCAATATGTCCCGTCAGCACAGTGTTGCTGACGCGCCTGCTGGAGTAGCTAGGCAGGTTGTGTCGGCACTGCCTGTGCAGTGACTTAACAAGCGAGCAGCAGCTCTGCTGCATTGCTCGGCATATGTAGGAAAACAAGTCCTACATCATTGTCCTTTACATCCCAGACTCTCAAACTGATCAGATCACCAGCCTGGTCAGTGACGCAAGGACCAGACTGGAGCACTCCAATCATGACTTTATGCATAAATATGCAGAAGCAGGTGACTGGGCTACTGCGACCAGGCTCCGTATGCCATAAACCCATTGAGTACCAGCAGCCCACCGGTGGTACCTTGCACTGCCGCATGTGGCATGGCATGCCGGTCTCCTGCATTGACAGTAAATAAGGATTCCCTAGAGATGGTACCTGCTGGAAGCATTCTGCAAGGTTACGTGACCACGGTTCGTCATGACCCAGGACTCCAGCTGGTGACTTTGAAGGTCATGACCGTTTGCCGATATTCTCACAGCTGTCTCAGCTCCGTCAGCAGACCCGTAGCATGCTGTTTGTGTTGTCTCCTACGCAGCGCTTGACTACCTCGAAAGTGCCTGTTGCGATATCAGGTGTATAATGGCAACTAGTGGCGCGACTGACACACTTTTGAAGCCTGATTCGATTGAGGTGAAGTCTTCTGCGATGGCATTGAAGGTGTGAGCACAAGCAAGCAGCATTGCAACCGTCCTGTGCAGCAGCAAACGGCCAGTCTGTCGGCAAATGTTTTTGAGCAAAATCATTGCGTACATGCGCTCGTGAAGACTGGTTGCCAGATGCTATAAAGCCAAATGTACTTTTATAACCCACATGCATTGGCGATGTTGAGATGAACACCCGGTTGCTGCTCTGCGTACCAACTGTGCAGGAAGCCGAGAACGCTGCTGAATTCTGCCTACCAGCAGAACTATTGTGCAAGGTTCTGCAATACCTGGATCAGAAACAACGAGTTGGTGACTGTGCTCAAGTATGTCGCGCCTGGAGAGGTGCAGCAAGAACAGCAACCACTAGCGTCTGCTTTAACAATCCCATCATCATCCCTGGATCTGATGTAGAAACATATGTCACAAGACTCAGGGATAGTTTAATAACACTCACAAGCTGGTTGCTTAGTGATAACTCGCAACTGACCAGACTACAAGCACAAGGGTATCTTTGGGAACGCCCCGTGCCCAAATGGCAAGTGCCCTTCCACAATCTCAGGCAATTGGAGTCCATGCAATTGGACGGTCTTATCATAGAAGGGGTTCAAAGCCAAGTTGGTGCCGCGCCAGTAAGCCCCTTAAGCCTGCCCAATGGTGGCTTAGATGTCAGAAGCGTCAGCAACAAGGGCGTCCACTTGTGTGACTTGGTCAACCTGACATGCTTGGAGTTGCGTTGCTGCACCTATACATCAGATGTCAATGTGGGTGGAGGGTTGCAACACCTATCGAACCTCTCAAATTTGAGGCGTTTGCGCTTGTGCTCCGTGGAACCCGAGGACCAAACAAATTGTGCCGTTGACGTAGCATTGGTGTGCCTCTGCCAGCTCACTCACCTTACCATTAATTCCACAGTGACTGCTCCGAGGCCGTTCATATTAGGAAGCCTCATTGTGCAGAGCAATCTCAAGGAGTTGGAACTCTATGGCATCACAGTCACATTGGAGACTTTGCGGACGCTACCTAAAAGCCTTTCGAGTTTGCGGTTCCTATGGCTTAACATGCCCAAGGACCCAAGTCAAGATTCTTCTGTAAATGTGACATCAAGAGTTGGCAGGCCAACTTGGCCGTGGAGTCTAGCCCTTCTCCCAGATCTGACCCGTTTGGTAGTAGGATGTGCTCCTATAGACATACTTGGTTTTGGGCGCCCATCTCATCACAATTTAGCGTTGAAACTGTCTTGCGTACAACATATGTCTTTACAGGGATGTAGTCACTGTCATGAGGCACCACTCCTTGCGCTGTTGAAGCACATGACCAACCTACAACACCTTGACTTGCAAAGAACCTTGAGCTGCAGAGGCTCAACAGTCACGCCCGTGACGGCTTACTCAACTCTCACAAGCAGCAGCAAGCTCACCAATCTAGACCTACAAGGTTGTACATTGCCATATGGAGCCATCAACTATATGTTTCCACCACTGCGTCGGTTGCCACACCTCCATACACTCAACTTTGGCACAACTAGTTGCCTTGGATGGCAATCACAAGGAGCCCATAACATTGATGCTACTGCATTTGGACTTGAGTCAATTGTGGTTTGTTGCCCGAATCTGCATAAACTGCATATCTGTGGCGTCTTGCAATTGGGTGAGCAACTTACTGTACTCAGCACCCTACGCAATCTGCACAGCCTTAGTGTTGGTGGTAGAACGTTGGACAATGAGATTTGTTCGACTGCAGTGCCATACCTATCTAATGTGGAATATTTGAGCATTGCCTTTTCTCCTCGGTTCACAACTCACGGTTTGGTCACATTAACTCAACTGACCCAACTCACTGAACTAAATGTGATGTATTGTGGAGTGTGTCCAAGTCTAAAGGAGGATGTGAAACGGATCAGAAGTAAGGTGAGTTGCAGTCAATGCCATGAATTAAAAGATATACATCACTGCGGCTCATGCTACATCTATATCATGCTAATGCTTTCGTGATCATGCCATGATTAGTAAGCAATACCTCTCTTGTGCTCCAAGACATCAACGTTGTGCATTGCACAATGACTTAATGCTACTTTTGTGCTAATAACTAAAGAATCATGACTACTTTAAATGCAATCATTCATCCAATGACAAACCAATAGTATTGTATCAAAACTTTTCGCATTGCTGAACCCGACTTGGCAAGAATATTCAAGGGTGAAATAATTTGATACTGCATGATGGCTTATCTCTCTCGACCGTCGACATGAGGGGGAGGGGGGGGGGGTACCCATCTATGGTGTTGACTTGGCCGACAACCATGGCATATACGTGCCTGCACTCACATTGCCATGAGAGGTCATGAATGGCACAAAGCCAACCATACTGTAACACATTGACATGGTGCCGCAGGAGGGCTGTGCCGTTTGGGAGATACTCAAGGCTGAATGCATGAAGCATCGTTTGAGCAGGGAGCTGATACAAGCCCGACGATAGAGCGCTACAGGTAAGCTCAATGCCGTAGCGGCAACAAGAATTGTGTGGGGGAATTTCCAGATGATTGTTCAACTCTTTCCCACAGTGCACATTACACCATTGGCAAGCAACACTCTTGATTGTACTCATGCACAGCCTGTGCATGCGCATGCAGCACTGCTGCATGGTGCCGCACTGGCTTCAAGGCTTCAAAGGTCCAATGTGTTGATCGTCATTTGTTCCTTTTTAGTGTCTGCAGGAATTATCGGATGGGACATACATGATGGCATCACTCTGGCAAATAAGTCAGCAATGGATACTCATATATGTCTATTCTAATGGACCTTGCAGGATGTAACTTGCAAAAATAGTCATACCCCCTTGAAGTAATTTTGGAAGTGGCTGAAATGGACACCGTACCGCAGGCTGCCATGTATCATGCCAGGGCCCATGCAGACTCACTACTGCCGCTTCAAGCCTTGGTGAAAGAGATGCAACAGTTGGGACTACTGAGGAGCTCAGGCAGTTGTGGCCATTAGCCTAACAATGGTATGATGAGGGCTTGCCAAGCTATAATAGCATGCATAGTGATAGCTCGCACACTTCAGGCATGCCCTGCTGACTCGACATAATGCAACACAGATGTATGTTATATAAGCATGGCCCACGTGCTCCTTATGTAGTAATACACAGGACCACCCCCCATGAGCGACTATGTTGGCTCCTCCAGGGCGCCCCTCTAGGGCTAGGTTGTATGGTATGGTATGGTATGGTACAAGAAACGGACAAGAGTTGCCGGGAGGGTGCAGTGACGCAGTGAGTATGTGGCCACTGCTTTGTGGTGGTAAATCAGGGTTATTTTGCACCCACATCTTAATCTTAACCCACATGATAAGCTTATCATGTATGCAGCAGTTTCACATGTAACAGTGATGCTAAGCAAAGCTTTTGGTTGCTTTGTGTCTTCTGAAGTTGCTTGAATTCATATATTTTTCTTCAGGCCATGCCGAGTGACTTTGTTGGCTTCTCAGGAGTGTGATGGGGTGCCCTTAAGGGCCCAGGTTGCATGGTATGTATGGCATGGCATGGCATAGTAGTAGATGGACATACTGATCTGCCAAATACGCACGTTGTGCTCAGATGAAGACTCACTGCTAACTTCTGCCGCGCAAAGTACTACTTAGCGCATATGCTCGGATTGCTCACAATATTGTGTCACCGACTGCATCAGTGCAGCAAAGTTTGCTGAAGTCGGGCTTCATTGTGACCTCGAAACATAATTGATGCAGCAGTATGGTTGAACTCAACTAATCCCGGGCTGGATGCTAAAAATGCATCCGAGTCCATTCCTGCCAATTGGCAAGGACCAGCCGCTTCTCATAGCAGTGACTGCTATGCCTTGATTGCGCGTTCTATGGCTGCAGCTGAAGGTATTGTGACATATTGATATTGTAACAATAATCTTCTTAGTAGTAGCAAAATCAGCGGCACAACTTGCGTGTAAGTAGTGCACTACTTCCATGGGGCCCATCATGATCATTACTGGGTGATCACCTGAGCAAGTGCGTCACCTCCTTCACAGCAGCTGACACCTTCCCACCCACATCACTGAACCGCTGCAGCTGCCCACTCAGACCCAGATCCTTTGCCAACCCAACCAACTCCTTGTTCACCGCACCATCAGGCCCGATCAACACAGTCCCAAGCGCCACCACCACTCTATGTACCGCATCCAGCTCATCAACTGGGCAGCTTCCCAGCAACTCCTCCAGCCCAGACAGCAACTGCACACTCCCTTCCCCGCTGCTGCTGCTGCTGGCGCCGCCGCCAGATGCCGCTGCTACAGCATAGTTGAGCAGGAGGGTGGCCATACTGAGTCTCACCCCCTTACTGCTGCCAGGTCCCCCTGCTGCACAGCATCCCGCAAACCCATCCACGATCCATTCCCTGTTATCCAGCACCCAGTGCCGCAGCCGCTCCTGCTTGAAGCAGTTGACAGCCAGGCGCAGCCCCGTCTGCATTGCCGGGCCCAGCTCCGACACCGCCGCTGCTGCCAGAGCCCCCGAAAGCGTGCCCAGTACCGGGGCAGCCATGCTTCCTGCACCAGCGGCAAGCGAGTCGGCTGCTGCAGGATGCAGAACGAGGCATCGAGCAATGTCGAGTCCGGGGAACAGCTGTGCTGCTGGCCAACGCAGGAGTCGACCAGCCAAGATGAGCGCCTCTTCAGAAAGTTCTAGAGATGAGGATCCGGCAGCAGCAGCTGGGAGAGAAGTCAGTAGATGATCCAGGAGACCTGCAGGTAGAAGAAGAAAAAATTTAGATTGAGGAGCAGCCCAATTCGGCACGCCACTGCTGCAGCTGTTTAAAAAGCTGGTGTGCTGGTGTACAGTCGTATGACATCCACTGCAATTGCTACAGCTGTTTGAGAAGCTACTCAGGCAACCCTTGAAACCCACTACAGCCGCTTCAGCTGCTGTTGATGATCTGCTGTAAGTCAGGCAGATGCTTTGCCCTACACCAAATAGCCCTAGTCCTCTAGACCAGGCCTTGATCAGGTACACGCCTGGCCTTCAAAACAGCGCCTTTTTGCTGCAGTAGCATTACACCTGCTCGCTGCAGCGGCGCTACACATGCTTGCCATTACTGCTTATAACCTGCTAAAGAAGTTGGTTCTCTTTTTTCCAGAGAGGACAGAAAGAAATTCAAAGCCCCCTACCTCCTGGCTGTGCCTCTTCCTCGTTGATGAGTGCATCTGGTGCCAGATCTTCCACATCAATCAGCGCTGTGTTGAACTCCAGCAGTTTCTTGCGCAGCCCTTCAGCAGGTGGGGCACTGTCAAACAGCAGGAAGGCTCGAGCAGGTACTTGAGACCCGATCGCTGCTGCTGCGCTGCTGCCGGCACCGCCAGTGGACCTGCTGCTGCTGCTGCCGCCTGTGAAGGGGTCAACTCCGCCACCTGTGATGAGACATGCAGAAAGGTAGAATACTAATTATTATATGTATTTTATTTATCAAAATAATGTTTGCCCAGATCACCTCTCGATCCCAATTCAGTTTTGACCATACACAACAAACCCAGAGAGGAATATTACAGGTCAACTCCACTACCTGTGATGCAACACACAGATATCTTACATCTATATATTGTTTGCTACGATTGCCTTCTGATTTTTGTTTTCCTTTTACTATTTATCCCCTTATACCTAACTCAATAACCCTGGGAAGAATCTCACTTGATGCACACAAGCAAGAGCACAGACAGGCACTTGCACCATCAGGCACTCACAAGTCATAACAGAAAGTTTCTGTGTTTAACACAGCGAGCGCTGTTGTTGTGAAGATCACAGTGATGATGGTTGCTAGCAGGTTCAGGATACCAACTGTAAATTGTCTGTCTTCTTGTTGGTGTGCATGACAAGGCCCCTGGGGCAGCAGTAGTATGTTGAACCAGGACATCCACCAAGCTGCTAGAGGTGACTGAGATCCTCCTGGTTGTTTCCTCCTGAAACAATCAGGAGGAAACAACAACACAACTGAAGGCACACCTGCCACCTCACCTGTAATATCAAAAGATCCCTGGTGGGCCGCTGCTGCTGCTGCTTGTGCTGCTGCCGACCGTGGCGGGGGTCTGTCAGGGGCGCTGCTGCTGCTGCTGCTGCCACCAGTGAAGGGATCACAGAAGCCGCCGGTGATTGACTGGTCAGCCATAGGGGGAGCACCCGGTTTACTGCCAGTGTTGTCAATCACAAACTTGACGACCTGAGATTCATAAGGAGAATGCTAATTTGATCAATGTATGATCCTGTCTTAGGCAACGGCAGTGTTGTCAATCACAAACTTAACAACCTCTTAGCATGTATGTCACCTATTGTAAAGACTTGAAACTACATAGACTTGGATACATTGACAGGTTAGCCTGCTTAGTTGTTGATGATGCTGTAATCACACCAGATCAGTGGCCGTGCTGTCAAGCATGAACATGACCAGCCCTTGTGGTTCCGCAAAGGATATGATCATTCGGATCCGACTCATATAATCCATATAATTCATTCAATAGGAAAGAATTATTCCCAGTCATCTGAATAGATGCATGTATACACTGAGTTGTGTATATACTATGAAGATTCACACCTACACCCACCACATAATTAGTACATGAACAGTCCCGTCTGGTATGCAATGCAATACAGTCTGTGAGTGTACCTCCCATCCCCTGCCGCCTAAAGCCAGGACCAGAAAATGTGGCAATAATATCTTTTCGCCACATTCCAAATTCTTGAAGGAAATTGAAAATGTGGTCCACACTCATACACGATACATACTACATAATAGATACTTGATTACATATGTACAAACCAGAGCCATCCTAACCCCCACCTGCTCCTTGAATTCCAAGGGCAGATCGTGCTGCTCCAAGAACCTGTCAGCCACAATGTACGGGTTTTCATTGTTATCACACGCAAGCTTCAGCTTCAGCCCGCTGTCCATCTCAACGTCAAAAACGTGGTCCCACTCACGACCAGCATACCAGCGACGCCCGCTGCTGATGGAACCTGCACAAATGGAATAGGGAAAGAAGTAGGATTATAGGTTTGGTGCAAATCTAGCATGCAGCAAGGCATGCAGCAAGGCATGCAGCAAAGTGGCGTGACAGGCAGGTTACTGCAACAAGAACGCAGGCCCTGCAGAGCGCTTTCATGTCTGCAGCAGCAAGCCAAGCAGGACCCTGCAGCTGCTGCCTCATGGCTCTGGCAGCAGCAAAATCTGATCCCTCCTTGTGTCATCTTTTGAGGAACTTAAACCCTTATGGTGGAGAATATCCAGGGATGTTCTCACTGATGATAACACGTTGGACCTTTCCTTTGATTAACATCAATTATGTTGGACGAAAGTCTCAGATAGGCAAAGAAGGTAAACCAACATGCTCCTGCAAGCTTCACCAACCTTTTTTCTGCTTTCTACCTACCTGGTTCCGGAGCATCCACAACTGTCCCTATCTTCTCCCAGATGCACTTGCCAGCATCCCAGCTGTACGCTGCAATGCTTCCATCACTCTCTCTAACGATCTTCGTTTCACCATCTTTCACTCCAGGCTGCGCCAGCTCAAAAGCCTGAGCAATCTTGACTCCAGGTGGCAAGCCAGCTGCTGCTGCTGCTGTGGCGCCGTCCACGTCCATGCCTTCTGGACCCGGCTGGGCTGCTGTTTGTGCTGCTGCTGCGGCGGCGGCGGCTCTGCGGTCCTCCAGCAGCTTTTCATATGCTGCAGCTGTCTCACCGGTGGCCTGTAGGTGTATCAATCAAAGTAGAATAACATAATGATTAAACAGCAGAATTGGGACCACCTCACACACTGTACACTCCTGACTGGTACAGCAGCAGCAGCTGTGGATCTCCTATAGGAGAAAATGCACATACACCACCGACACCGTGTAGCAACAGCCAAGCCGGCGTTTTGAATCCACTAGAAATATCCCACAGCTGAAGATGCCAACGTGGCCATCCCGTACTGCACCATCAGGAAAAGTGTGACTGCACCAGCAGCGGCATTGCTGACTCTACCACTAGTAGCAGCAGTGCCTGAATCAGCAGCGGCGGCAGAGTCTGTACTACCAGCGGCAGTGCCTGCACCAGTTGCAGCGGCAGCAGTGCGTAGACCAGCGCAAGCAAAACCTACACCAGCTGCACTGCTGCAGCTGCAGCCTGTGTAGGCACTGCTACTGCTGGTCTACGCACTGCTGCCACTGCAGCAGTCCATAGACCAGCAGCAGCAGTGCCTGCATCAGCAGCAGCAGCTGTGCCTACACCAGCAGCACCACCACCATCAGCAGAAGTGCCCACCTGTCGCTGTGCTTCAGCACTCCACACTCTGGCTAGAGCATCGCTGCATCCGCTGACAAGGTCTCCTGCAGCAGTGAATGCAACTGCCCACACACAGCCTGGGTGCTCTATTGTCTGCAGACATTGGCCTGATACATCCCAGAGCTTCACTGTGTTGTCTTCACTACCTGAAAGAGCGGCAGTGAGTGGAGAAACCACAGAGCAGAGGGTGAGGACTGTTATAATAACACTGTATAACTGAATATAGAATCTAAATCTAATTTCTATCTATTTATCAGACCTATGACTTGTGGTGCATTGCTCTGACAGCACAGTAAACATCCCATCTAATTGAGCACTTTCTGGAGCATTGTCCCTATTTATTATTACAACTCACAGGCTAATTGCTGTGTACATCATAAGGGCAGTCTTAATGCTAATGCTGATGAGTTGCTCCATGGACTGATACTGCTTAGCAGCGCCTGAGCAGACACAGTGTACAAGATCTTGTGGGCAGCTGAAAAGGCAAAAAAGGAATAGCTGGCGTTTCTATTGCCTGGAGCTGACAACCCACTGCTTTGCTCCAGTTTACTGACCTAGTCAAATGGGTTGACTGCATTGTTGTCACATCAAGAAAGAGAGTCTATTTTGGTTGACCAGCTGTTATGGGCTATGGTACTACTGGGTGTCCATACAAATAATAATAATAATCAGCTGGATGTAATCCTGCGGTTTCGCCATAATTGCGGCATTTGGCGCCAGGGATACTATACTGGCAGCTCATCTGGTGCATACAAGAAGTCGCATCTGGAATGATAGATGTCGTATTGAAGTAAATTTGAATTTCATCCAAAAGATGAAGAAAATGTTATAAGAAGAAAAACAAAACAACGAAAATGATAAATTTGTGATTGTCAATTGTATCTTTTGTACCTGATGCTATGAGGTTGCCTGTAGAGGATGCTGCCACACTGTATATGATGGCAGAATGGCCCACAAGTTCAGCCAGAACTTCCCCTGAGTCACTCCAGACCTTCAGGGTGCAATCATGAGAGGCCGAGACAAACCCAACACCAGGCAAAATGCACAAACCCCTGCAGAAAAAACAAAAATGGACTCTTCTTCTTAAGAATTAAGCTGATCTCTGATTCCCTAAATCAGCTGGTTTGAAACAGCACAGCTCAGCACACTGCTGCGCAGCATGGTGACCATATAACTTAGGCAGTCCTATCGAATTGATCAACAGGGACCTCTGCTGCTGTTGCTGTTGCAGAGACAGTTGTTGCTGCTTGGTTAGCTCCCTAAACCTGATGTCAAGAAGCTACCAAGCAGCAACAGCTGGCTCTGAAGCAGCAAAAGCAGCAGAGGAGAAGATCTTCTCTTCAGCAATGCCGATGCAGCAGTAATCAGCTGAGCAAATAGCCATGCATGCTGCTGCAGAACTTGAATATTCAAACCAAAAAGAACCTCAAGCGATCATCAGCCCTGAACCCTGCCAACAACAGACACGTCCTACACAGCCTGTGATACAGTCCCCACACCTGTGCTGCTCACACCTGTGCTGCTGTTCCCACCTCCTACCTAATGATGATATCAAGTAATACTTTGCAGCCATAGCAATTGCCATCGGACCTGTGAATTCAAATCTCAAATCTACCCAGTGGATTTTATCCACTTTTGGACAAGGGGACCTCCTACCTGACTGTATCTGTGTGCCCCCTGTAGGTCTGCAGACACTGCTTGCCCCTCCACTTTTTGATGCTGTGGTCGCCACTGCCGCTGAGAAGCTCGCCCGACTCTGTCACAGCAAGGCACAGGACTGGCCCATCATGTCCGGCCAGATCTCCAGCAGCCTTCCCTTCCCGCCAAAGCTTGATTGTCCTGCAGGCAACATGCAGCAGCAGCAGCAATGAGGCATGGACTTTGTGTCAGGTCAGGTGAACCTCCAGCAACAGCATCAACCTATCAAGTAAGGGCTGTGCAATGTCCTGCAAACCTGAAGTTGCATCACCGCAAAGCAGTGACACATGTTGCTGCTGCTGACAGCTGTGTGCACTTTGCAAACAATCCTGTTGCGGTGCTGGCAATGATGTGATGGGGTAAGCTGCTGCTGGCAGGCGGTAGCTTGCTGACTGTAAGGGAACTTTGTCTGCGCTGTTGCCTGAGAAATACGGCTGCCAACCCGTAGCGCTGCACACTACAAAATGATGTGCAGGTGGGTGTCATCATTAGTCAGCCTGCATCTGAACTTTCAAGACACTGGTGCATTCGCTGCATGAGGAACTCAATCCTGCAGACTGCTACTCACTTGTCAACTGATCCCGAGGCAATGTCGCCACTGGGCAGGATGGCAATGGATGTGACCTGGTACTGGTGGCCTTTGAGGGTGTGAACAGCAGTGGCGCTGCCAACATCCCATACGATCACAGTGCCATCAAAAGAGCCTGAATGCAACAGCCGGGAGGAGTGTCACTTATTATTCGGGGCAGCAGATGCTGGCTTCTGCAACTGCAGATTTTGCTTAGGTGCGCTCATGCAGGTTGACCTGTACATCTGGCTTAGGGTTTAGGGAGGTTTTAGGGCTTAGGGACTTGCATGCGCGTGGCGGCTGCAGATGCTGCTGTCGTTTACCTGATACGACCGCTCCGTTTGGGAAGCCAACAAGGAAGCCAGGTGGTGCATATGCCACTGCACCTACATACTTGGTGTGCCCTGCCTGCAGCAGATAAGGGACAGAAATGTGACATACCCAGCAAATAATGATCACGCATGAAGCTCGAGCTACCGTGAGACAATACTTGCGAGCGAGCTGTACTGCTGGTGCAGTTTGGGCACGATGGTGACTGCCTCACCAAGGTATGCAGTAGACTGTATGCAGTAGCAGACTCTTCTGCCCAGACTTTGACGGTGGTGTCACGTGAGGACGTCACGATACCTATCTCGCCTACACAGACACTCCGGACCTGCAGCGTTATGCATCGGAGCCTTTTAGTGCTGTGCAGAGATTTGGAGCAGTGAGATGTACCAACCGACTGGGCACTTACATCCTCCTGGTGCCCGTGCAGTTCACAGCTAAGCTTGTAATGTGTTTCTGCATCCATACTGATATCACAAGGACGATCAGCTTTTTGTTCGCTGCATAAAGAATAACGAGATACCCGTTTTCAATGTCCTAGAGCAGAGCTGCCGGCCTGCAATGCTTTGCAAGCAATGGTGCAAGGGTGCTACAGGCAAACAGCTCCATCAATGAGCCGATCCTGCTGTAAAGCTGAAGCGATCACGTGCTGACTGTGTTACAACCAGTTGCTCATGACAACGGCTGCTCGAGGGTGAACGACGAGTGCTGCCAGATTCAATCAATCCGTGCTGGCATGATCTACTGTGTTCGCGTGCCTCAGCGCCGGTTGGCGCGTGTTTTGAACCACAGAAGCCGCAGACAAACCGACTCCAAACGCCCTCGATACGTGTTGCATATGCATTTTTATTAAGTCCGAAATCGTTATACATTGGTTCAGCATGAGTGCTGCCGACGTACAAGCCATTGTTGGCAATCCGCAGAATTTTGAGCTGCTGGTGTCACAGCTGCTTTCTGCAGACAATGCCAGCAGAAAACAAGCAGAAATACTGTTTGAAGCGCTCAAGAAACATCCAGATGGTTGCTTGCAGCAGCTACTTAGATGCCTTCGTCAGTCGGAGAAGCTGGAGAACCGGTCTTTCTGCGCTATCATGCTGCGCAAGGTGCGACCATGTGGCCTGAGATTGATTCCTTCGCCAATGATGGTGCTCCTTACCACAACTCCTGTTGCGTACACGCAGGTTTTGACCCAATCTGAGCCAACCCTGTTCACCCAAAGCAGTGCACAAATGCAGGTGTGTACTGCATATGTGCTGCCACCTTGAAAAGATGCCATTTAGAAACCGCTGACCAGGATCCTGTCAGTGGTATGGATTTGAAGCAATTCCACCATGCTGAAGCCACAATAACGTTTTTGTCTGGGATCATAGCAACTGGAGTGATGTACAGCCTGATTGACAGTACCGGCAACTGGACTGCATGACCCCTTGCTGCCCTGCAGCAGCAATTCCTCTCAATCCCTTATTGCAATGCTCCTCCTGCCGTCAACGACGCACACTCAATCATACTCTGATACAATCTGCTGCAGGCCGCGCTCAAGACAGAACTCATGAAGGCCTTAGTAGAAGAGCAGCAAAAGAGCGTAGTACACAAGGTCTGCGACACTGTCAGTGAGCTAGCAGCAGACCTGCTGGATAAGAAAGCCTGGCCAGAGATCCTGCCACAGCTGCAGGAGCTCATCAGCAGCAATAACCCAGCAGCCATGGAGGCAGCTCTGCTCATCTTGGGCAGCTTAGCCAGTTACAGCACAGACCACCTGAGGCCACACCTGGCTGGGCTGACTCCTGTCCTAGGCACCTGTCTGGCCCACAGCGCAATTGATGTTCAGGTGTGTGTCATATCATGTGTTATAACATGTGTTATAGCATGTTATCACCCTTTGTCAGCAGGGGTTAGGGTAGACACTAGACCGGCATAACATGTAGTCGGCGGTTTGCAGAACCTGATTCTGTAGCTGCCAGCTGACAAAGCACACCTGCATACAACTGCAGGCACCCCGCCTGCCGTCAGTTTAGCTGCAGAATGGAAACTCATTACTCCAACAATCACGATCAGCAGCATGCTCTTTTGATACCCTGCTGATGTACTGCCTTCTCAGTGACAATCCAGCAACTGCATAGCAGCAGTCTGCCTATCAGCTACAGCAGTAGCACTTCAGTACATGGGTTGTCAGTACATGGGCATGCAAGTCATATGTTAAATAGAGTGATGCCTGCTTACGGGGTTGCTGACGCAGCAGCTGAGCGCTATGCTCATCACAGCAGCAGCACCATCACCTTGAGGATTGAGTCTGAAATATGGCCATACCATGACATATATAAACTGGTATAGAACTACATAGATGAAGAAGAATCAAGCTGCACATGCAGAACAAAAGCATACCTGGCTTCCAACCTGCACCCACAGCTGCCCTGTTGATCTAAACCGCCTGTGGTCGTTTCTCCAGGTCGCTGCTCTGCAAGCCTGCTGTAACTTCATCAACTCCCTGGACGACCACCATGAACGCGAGCTCTTCCAGCCCATGATTGTGCCCATGCTGGCAGCACTGGGCCGCTGCTTGACAGCCAGTGATGAGAATAGTGCACAGGATGTTTTGGAGCTGCTGATCGAGGTAGCCGAGAGCTACCCCAAGTTTCTGAGGAAACACTTGCAGGAGGTGGTGTCAGCTATGATGCAGGTGAGGCCGCCACTGCCAGGGTTCTCTTTCAAGACGCATGTATGAATAATATGAGTATGTTGAATTTATTGACATATAACTAACATAAAACATAGAATCAATATCATTTGTATCAAATAATCTAAAAGATCATGCTGTTATATAGTATTATTATCATTTTTGGCTCACTGACAACCTATCTGGTTTAAGATACGTTGGTGCACCTTATACAGCTGCTGTGCTGACCAGAGAGCGCTTGAAATGTGTCACAGCTTCCTTCATGTCCAAGGCCCTCGCATGTTGCGTCATGTAACACGCACATAACAGTACATATGTCTTCCAAGCTGCAACACAGGGACCCTGATACAGCGCCTGTCTCACACCGCATGTCCACGAGCAACTGCTGCAGTGTCTATCTCTCCATCTCTCCGTCAATCATCATCATTTCCCTGCCGCTGCTGTGCCACAGATCACTACTGCAGCTCAGCTCGAGGCCCCAACACGCAGCTTGGCAGCTGAGTGCCTGGTGACCTTGTGCGAAGCGCGTGACAAAGCCCCGGGGATGGTTCGGCGGCTGCCCAACTTTGTGCCCTCGCTGTTTGATGCGCTGATGAACTTTTTGTTGGATGTGGATGACGTTCCAGACTGGCACAGGGTGAGTTGGTTAGGTTTTATTTTTTGTATTATTTTTTGGGTAAATATTATATACTTTTTATTATCATCAATCAATTATTACTACCATTTTATCAGAGATTATTATGTATCAGCATCAGAACTAACTTGACGAATTAACACCATGAACCCTGAGAAAGCATGAGCTCACCAGCGCTTTGTCACACAAATGATGCATTGTAGGCTGTAAGATAAGTCTCGGGGTGAGTGGTGCGAGTAAATGTAGGTTGCTCAGCCAGTGATAGGGGCCCGCTGCTAGATGTCAGAGCAGCAGGCAGGACCTCCTATTCATCTGCACGCCTACCCAAAATGCAGTTACGAATGGTGTTATGCTGTGTGTTATATTACAGGGTGACACAGATGCTCACGAGGACGATGGTGCCAACGAGCTGTTTGATGCCGGCCAGGAGTTCCTAGATAGGGTGGCCATTGCCCTTGGAGGCAAAGCTCTGGTGCCAGCAGCAGGTCAGTGTGCTATGGCCTGTGTGCCTCTTGGCAGCAGATTGTTGCAAATCTCCTTCCTGATCGCGGTACTGCTCAGGCTTCAGAATTCTTGAGGGTTTAGGGTTCGTTTGAGTGTTTTTCATCTGAGGGTTTAGATAGATTGCAGCAGCGCTCAGGCTTCAGAACCAGCCGTCATTGCTGCAAACTTGAGTGTAACGTGATGCATCGTGTGCTGCCACTGTCTGTTTCCAATTGGCAACTACTGTGGCATCATCCTGGTCCTGTTGCTGCTCCAACTTAAATCATCAAAAACTATCAAATTTCATATTGTCACATGTTTACACTCTGATTTTGTGTTTATACTGTTGTGACGTTCTCCTTTCCTTGGATTATTATTTATTTTTGGTTAATCTTATTTACTCTTACGTAATGACCCGACTAGTCTCGTTGCAGGCACACTGCTACCTGTCTGGCTCGCTGACAGCGACTGGCACAAGCGCCATGCTGCTCTGATCAGCCTGGCTCAGATCGCTGAGGGCTGTGAGAAGCTGATGCAGGAGCAGGTGGAGCCGCTGGTGCAGATGTGCCTGTCAGGACTCAGCGATCAACATCCCAAGGTAGGCTTTGGTTTTTAGAAAGAATTTTGCTGCTTGTAGAGCTTGGGCTACCTAGCCTGCAGGCCAATCAACATCCCAGATGCTGCGCCTGGTTTTCAGAATGTTTTGCTGCTGGTAAAGCGGCACAAGGGCCTTGGGGCCAAAAAGGGTAGATTCTCTTCTTGCTCCTTGTAAAGCTTGGGCTATCTAGCCTGCAGGCCAATCAATAGCATGCAAGCCAATCAAGAGTATGTAGGCCGATTGCTTGTGAGGTAGTTTCAGCGCCTGAATACAAAGAATGACTTGCTTTATCTTTTTCGTTCTCTTATCTTGTATCAATTGTTTGGGCCGCCTGTCATGCTCTGGGTCAGATGTGCACTGACTTTGGCCCCTACCCACATGGACATCAACATTCTTCATAATTTCTATCTTCTATCTTTATCATCCCTTTTACCTGTTATATCTTATCAATCGTTATTGTCTTGCTCTACTGCTGCTGCCTCAGGTCCGCTGGGCCGCCTGTCAAGCCCTGGGTCAGATGTGCACTGACCTGGGCCCCTATCACTCATGGACATCAACATTTTTCATATTTATTATCTTCCATCTTTTTTATCTGTTATATTTCATCAATCGTTTTTGTCTTGTTCTACTGCTGCTGCCTCAGGTCCGCTGGGCCGCCTGTCAAGCCCTGGGTCAGATGTGCACTGACTTTGGCCCCTATCACACATGGACATCAACATTTTTCATATTTATTATCTTCTATTTTTGATCTTTATCATCTTCATTATCTGTTATATCTTATCGATCGTTATTGTCTTGCTCTACTGCTGCTGCCTCAGGTCCGCTGGGCCGCCTGTCAAGCCCTGGGTCAGATGTGCACTGACCTGGGCCCCTATCACACATGGACATCAACATTTTTCATATTTATTATCTTCCATCTTTTTTATCTGTTATATTTCATCAATCGTTTTTGTCTTGTTCTACTGCTGCTGCCTCAGGTCCGCTGGGCCGCCTGTCAAGCTCTGGGTCAGATGTGCACTGATCTTGGCCCAGAGCTGCAGAATCGCTGCGGCAATGCTGTGCTACCGGCGCTGCTGGCTGCTATGGATGACTTTACCAATCCACGTGTACAGGTGTGCTCAGCAGCAAACATTCATTCATAAGCTGTTCAGATTGTACTCTAGGATCCGGTTACACCTGTTGGGGGCATACATTGGCCACCCAGCAAATACAGGTTAACTGTGTTTGATCTCTCACATGTACAGGTGCGCTCACCAGCAAACACCAACCAACTTCAACAAAGAGTCTGCTGGGTTGGGAAGCTTGCTGCTGACAGTCAAGTGTATGTCTTTGTTCTGGCAGCTTGCAGCTGTTATCACATTAGTCAAGTGGCCAGCCAGTCACCGTGCATTAACAAAGGACTGGAAAAATAGCCTGCACTTGAATAGACGATAATGGTCATCAGCAGTGACTAAAAAAATCTCCTTTTAAGTTGTACATATCTTGTGCGAATGAATCACACAACCTTGTGCTACTTACTCCACACCTGCAAGGTTGCTGTAGGCCGAAATGCACTTGAACAGGGAGCTTCTGATATGTAGGCAATCGATCTCAGTTCATGTGTAATTCCACGGCTCACTTGCATGCTGTCCTGCACATGCTTGGTTGCTGTCTATCATATTGGTTGATGTGAAGAACCCATGCTCTCTCCTATTGCACACTGTTCAGCAACGTCATGCCACATATCAGTGCTAGTTAAAAGCCAAAACTTCTCTTCAAGAACGAAAATTTATATCATTTGACATAACCCCAGAGTGAAATCAGAAAAAAAACCAAGTTTTGTTGTCTGTCTTGGCACTCCCTGCTTCAGGCTCATGCCGCAGCAGCCGTAGTCAATTTCAGTGAGAGCTGTGAGAGCGACGTCATGGCGCCTCACATGGACGCCCTCATTGCCAAGCTGCTGACCCTGCTGCAGCAAGGCAAGAAAATCGTGCAGGAGGGAGCGCTGACAGCACTGGCATCTGTGGCAGACTGCAGCCAAGAGCAGTTTGTGCGCTACTATGATGCTGTCATGCCGCTGCTGAGCCAGATACTCAACAACGCTCAAAACAAGGAGCACAGGTTGGTGTTCACTATCCCTTTTCTTATGTACCTCAGGTATCTGCAAGGGGTGTTATTAACGCTTATCGTCATTTTCAACAGGCTGACCATCAACCAGGTTTTTTTTCTGAGTGGTTGCAAGGACCTTCAGTGTTTGTGAGGATGGTGTAGGTCTTCAGGAGCTGGAAGCAGTAGCAGCTACACCTATAGTGTATATGTTTTGTATTGTTGAATACTGTATACTGTATAGCTGCTATCAAGGCAGCAGGTGTGGTTCAAGCCATGAGACCTGGTGCTTGTGAACACCAAACACAATATACATTTTTCTTGTTTTCTGGATATAATGTAGTAAAGTACACAAATTTAAAAAGTTCTACTTTAATTTGTTTTTTTTCTCTGTACATTCTATCCAGAAATTTTCAAATTGAGGTCGAAAAAATATTTGAAACTGAAAATATTTCAGCAAGTCACTGTTCTAGCCAGCACCATTCACACCGCCCCTGCCGGCCTTGCACTTGCTGCAGGTTGCTGCGTGCCAAAGCTCTGGAGTGTGTGTCCCTGGTTGGCATGGCAGTTGGCCGTGACCGATTCAGGACTGATGCTCAGGCGGTCATGGCCTTCATGCAGCAGCTAGCCAGCAAGCCCATGGAGTCTGACGACCCCACTCAGAGCTATATGCTGCAGGTGGGTTTAGGATTTAGGACCCCTCAATTTCAAACTCCTTGATCAATTGTGTGTCACTTGAACATTATCTGCCAAATGCCTTATTCACTGTGCAAACCTGTTGGGTTGCTATTTCTCTTTCAGTGCCACGTGAACACCGTGGTAATGATCTTTGATAAATAAAACAGTGACTCATTGGATTATCTGCAGCATGGCTCCACATGTGCTGTATCTGTCACAGCAGAAGGTTGGTGACTTGACCAGCGGTTCTCATCGGAACAAACAACAAATTTTTGAGAATGAAATCTTATTTTTTACATTTTTGTTTATTAAACAGAATTTTATTTCTGGAATCTTTGTGTATAAAAACAGCAACCTGCAACTCAAGTCAACTTGGTGTTCATTCCTTCCACTGGCCGCCAAAAATCAAATATAGATCACAAGTGGGATCTGTAGGCGCCTACTGGCTGCTCTATGCTTTTGCCGTTGTCATGCTGCAGGCCGGTGCACGGTTGTGCAAAGCCTTAGGCGCCGAGTTCCTGCCCTATCTGCCGGTTGTGATGCCGCCCTTGCTGACTGCTGCTCGACTTGAGCCTGACATGAGGGAGCATGACCCCGATGTGGATGAGCTTGAAGATGATGATGATGTGGAACACATACAGCTAGGAAACAAGGTTAGTTTCAGGTGTCTTCTACATACCAATTACCCTTCAGTTTCAGGTGTCTTCTATATACCAATTACCCTTCAGTTTCAGGTGTCTTCTATTTTTAAATTACCCTTCAGTTTCAGGTGTCTTTTATATATAAATTGCTTTCAGCTTCAGGTGTCTTCTATTTTTTAATTACCCCTCAGTTTCAGGTGTCTTTTATGTTATAAATTATCCTTCAGTTTTAGGTGTGTTTCTATACATAAATTGCCCTTCAGCCATAGCAAACCTGCCATCGGCCCCCTGCCGAGGTGCCTTCAGGTGTCTTCTGACACCCTTTCGCTGCCTCGGGAGCAGGAGTGGACGGTGGGGGGCGCGGAGCTGATGGCGGTGCCATCGGCTCCTTGCCCCGCCCTCCCTCAACATACGCTGGTGTCTATTGAAAGACGCCAAGCGTAGATCACTCCTTGGATCATTCGGTGTCTTTGTTTTGCTTTTTTTCTGCTGGACCTGTTGCGCCTGTAGGGGGCATACACGTTCTACTTGTTGACCTGTTGCACCTGGGTTATGGGGGTGGGGG
>JABEVS010000583.1:0-35331 GCA_018290735.1 Coelastrella sp. MACC-549 | reverse complement strand
ATAAGACCGAGACGGTAACACTACAGGGCAGCCAAGCCAGGATAAGAGGGTGATGCTTGGTGGACGCCGACACCGTGATGAGCCACAGTCGTTAGACCTCTGGGTGCGAGCCAGGGAAAAAAACACCCTTCGGGCATGTAGAATTGCTCGCGCCCCATTGTTAGCCCGCGCGTTCAGGCTGTATGGGCCCGCCGCTCCCCCCCGCCTCCCCCCCCCTTCACACAAGAAAAAACCATCCACACTCACCTGGACCATTGTTGCCTTGTCGAACCTGGCCCTGACTTCAGCCAACACCTCAGCACCTCCTGCCTGCTGCACAGCCCCACCACCGATTGGAATGCTGACAGACAGATGACGCAGTGGCAGTTCACGCCTGGGCTGCTGCTGCTGCTGCTGCCAGCGTGGCCCACGAATGCCCAAGCTGCCTGTGCTACTGCTCACGCCAAGACCTCCAGCACTGCTACTGGTGCTGGCAGCTGGGCCAGGAGGACCCCCGTTGAACTCAATGCTGCGGTAGATTGCATACGCCTTGATGAGGCCGCTGATGGCTACGTAGGCTCTGTAGCTGCCGTGTATGATGGATGCTATGGTGAAGGGGTCGTGCAGGGGGGAGGGCATGAGCTGTAGCTGGTCCAAGTTGTCAAGAGTGCGGATGCCTGTTCTGTACTTGCTGTGGCATATTTCACATCTATTGACAGTGCGGCGTGAGCGGCCTTGCTGTCTGGTTGTCTCCAGCCAGTGCTTCAGGCACTCTATGTGTATATAACCCATACTGCCCCTGCAGGTGCCATAAGGGTCCACAGTTATACAACCCTGAGGGGTTCATGCACCATGGTCACTGTGATAGCCATACCCCGCATTGGACTTGATTCATGCGGTGGATATTCGGTTTTATCGGATAGCAGTACGTACAGCTGCGGAAACAGAGTTATAATGGAACATGCAGAGTGGTTCTACGACAGACTTGTTCGCACCTGCAGTTGCAAGGGCTGATCAGCTTGCCATTGCCCTCATTCTCATCGCCCCAGCACAGCCTGCAACGTGGCTCCTCACAATCTGCAACTGAAGAGGCCATACTGGCAACCACCCGCCGCGCACTACCTCTGGTGTTCCCGCTGATATCTGGTGCTACAGCAGGCTACTCAAGAAGGCGCGTATGCATGTACAGCTCAATATGAGTAGTTACGTTAGTAGTGATATGCGCAAACAACATATCAGTTTCAATAAATAAGCTGCGGGGAGAGCTGCAAACCACAAAGGAACACCAATATACAACGCCATCAAAACATACGATCCTGCATGAACACTCAAGAGCATACATGACAACTTATCATGCGCGTAATACTCAAAGCAAGCCGAACTCTGAGAGCTGTCCAAATCAGCTCTACGCTGACACGCCAGGCTGACTGGCCGGGACTTGTACCGGCGTAACATGAGGGATTTCCTGGGCCAAAGAAAGCTCAGATAATACCAAATATTGAACTGATGAAAAACTCAAAGCCCTTCAAGCATCGCTGGCGGACACTCCGGCTGTTGGTTGTCTCGTGCACCACAGGTACACTTATGAAGCTTCATTGGCCAGCTATTTGTAGTTTATCAATGAGATGGTTTGAAGGGTATCAATGGGTTGCAATCCTTGCTGCTTAGTACCATTCGGCCCCCCTGTTATCAGTCCTGCTGGGTGCGATTGTCGACTGCATATGCCAGTGTGCGGCGCTGTCTGCAGACTTAGTCTGTGATTATAATCGCTGCCATCAATCAAGCAGTACTGCAGGTCTTTTTTGATCACTGACTGATGTATATCTGATCGGCTGCAGGACACCTTGGCAGCACACACCACAGAATCAATCACACTGCTGCAGACCGTGGCAGCATTCAGGATGGCTGGCACCCTACGTGCAGCTTCACTGCAACACATGAGCAAGGGGGCGCTAGCTTCTTGCCAGCAGTGCAGCATCAGACCCAGAAAGCCACTGCTGCAGCCAGCAATAGCACTGCCACAAGCAACACAAGTAGCATGCAGCAGCAGTAGCTGGGGGCCACAAGTGCAGCAACGGCGGTCCTGCAGCTGTAATGCGGTAGAGGTGGAGGCGGTAACAGCAGAGCAGCAACAGCAGCCACTGAAGCAAAAGCAGCCAAAACAAAAGCAGGGCAAGCAGCAACAGCAACAGAAAGGAGGTGCGGAGCGTGTGTTTGGTATGCATCTTTGCCGCGGTTGCTTTCGGCGCAAGCCAAGCTGCAGTATGCGGTTTAGTATTTGTAGCACCCTTTTATGCACCGCGTTGTTGCGGAGCAGCAAAAGAGGTCAACACCTGGCTCCTCTCATACTGCTCTTCTCTACAGCAGCTGCCGCCCAGTTGCTGCTCTTCTGGTCAGCACATTACCAACCTCGTACAGGCAACAGCAGCCAGAATTTTTGCCAACCATAGCAACTGGCAAGTAATGCTCAACCTCCTGTATTGTGGGTCGCCACATCGCCTCGTGATTACTAACTTGTTACCTGCCCTCAACATCAGCACCTGCCTGCCACCAGCAGGGCCGTGGTTCATCCATCTTTTAGGCGGGACTGCCGCATACTTTCTGCAACTTGGTGCATGCAGGTGGCAAGGCTTCAGAAGAATCTGTCACCCCAAAGTCTGAGGACTTCAGCCGCTGGTATCTTGATGTAGTAGCAAAAGCAGAGCTAGCTGATTATGGGCCAGTCAGGTGGGGTGCCAGCTGTCATTGCAGCAGAAGCACCAAGCAGCATCGCTGACAGCCAGCAGCACAAAACAGCAGCACACAGCAGCAGCGCAGCAGTAAGGAACTCCTACTTGTACCTCCTCTCTGTATGCCTATCTGCACAGCTACATCAGGGTAACACACCCAGGGTATATTGGCATGTTGCAAGGTTGACAGCAGCCCTGCAGGGCAACGTTATATCAACATGCCGTGTGCTGCATGGCATTATATGTTATTCATCCTCAACCTGATCGTCCTACCCAATTGTGTGGTCCAGGGGCACCATGGTGATCCGTCCGTATGGCTATGCCATCTGGGAGTCAATCCAGAGCTACCTTGACAGGAGATTCAAGGAGACAGGCCACCAGAATGCCTACTTCCCACAGTTGATACCTTATAGCTTCATCACAAAGGTCTGCAACCAAAGTTTGAAACCTTCACAGCTCTTCCTTGCCTTCATACCTTATGCCCTCCCGCTAAGGCAGGACCACATAACCAAGTACCCTGAATGCTTGTTCATCAGAAACCTGTTGGTCAACAGCACATAATCAAGTGGGATGTCTGCTGCGGGGTTGCAGGAAGCTGAGCATGTAGAGGGCTTTGCACCTGAGCTGGCCCTCGTTACCAAGGGAGGCGGGAAGGACCTGGAGGAGCCACTGGTAGTGAGGCCCACCAGTGAGACCATCATAAATCACATGTTTGCACAGTGGGTGCAGAGCTACAGGGACCTGCCCCTGCTGTTGAATCAGTGGGCCAATGTGCACAGATGGGAGATGCGGACCAGGCCCTTTGTACGCACACTGGAGTTCCTCTGGCAGGTGAAGCATGCAGCTTACTCCAGACTGTGGACCCTGTGCTTTCCTACAGCCCATGCAGCTGACCAACCAGGTTCAGGCATCACATCTGAGTCACTTATGGGGGCCAGGCTGGTGCACAGCAGAAAGAACCCTGTCTGTGTCATCTACAGCTGCTGTTTATCAATCATTCAGGTTAATTGGCTCCTGCTTTATGGCACACAGAAAGCAGGACAGAGGTGCCGTATCTGATCTTTGCAATAGAAAAGCACAACCAATGAACACATACACACACAGCAACCTTCTATGTTTGCTCCACCTTTATTTATCTACCATCTGAATGTTGTGTGGTGTCTGCAGGAGGGCCACACTGCTCATGCCACCCCAGAGGAGGCGGAGCAGGAGGCCATGACCATGCTGCGCCTGTACGAGGAGTTTGCTGTCACACAGGCAGCCATGCCAGTCATTCCTGGCCGTAAGAGCAGGATAGAGAGCTTTGCAGGGGCAAACATCACCTACACCATTGAGGCGATGATGGGTGATAAAAAGGCTCTGCAGGTCTGCTACTGCTGGGAGTCTTCGCTTAAAGAAGTTGTCGCCTGGTGTGACTGCTGGTCCCATGTTTGCTGCTGTTGCTGAGCTGCGGCATGGTGCAAGAGTGCCATGAACAGTCGGAAACATGAAAACAGGCAGGCTGCCACTGAATGTGTTACACTGCAGCACCTCATCAGCTGCTACTGCATCTATCTCTGTCCTGCAGGCAGGCACCAGCCACAATCTCGGCACCAATTTTGCCAAGGCCTTCAATACTCAATTTGTTGGCGAGGACCAGCAGCTGCAGTATGTGCACCAGACCAGCTGGGGTATGAGCACTCGCATGATCGGCGGCATCATCATGAGTCATGGAGATGATAAGGGCCTGAGGTTGCCGCCAAATGTTGCTCCCATCCAGGTGAGCTGTCATGCCTGTCTCAGGTACTGTTGGTTTATCATATCAGAAAGTCACTGGATGCCTTAAATCTAGCAGCGCCTGTGACCTGCTAGATGGCGCTAACTACAGTTACCGTGATGTTGCCAAAGTTTGCAGCACCTGCTTTTGGTTGCAACTGCCCCTCACAAATGCAACAACATTCGTGTACTTTCCCTGCCAATGTTTGTGCTGGCATCATGATTATCAAGCATCCACTGACAGCTGATCTCAGTTGATGGAAGGTTGCTGGCTTTTAGTTCGCAACAGCAGCTGACACAGTCTGTCTCCTGCAGGTTGTCATTGTACCCATAGTCAAGAAGGACTCTGACCGTGCACCAGTTAATGAAGCAGTTGATAAGTTACATGCAGCTCTGAAGGCAGCAGACATCCGGGTTAAGGTGAGATCGACCTCTAGCAACTATGCTATGTGCTGCTTGCAGGCTGCTATGATTGACCCAACTCTTCCTAGCCGAAGAGACCCTAGGTGCCAAAACAGCTGCTCGCGGGGCCCATTGTCTGCGTGTGCTGTGGCTGGCTGTGGCAACTGAGCAGCTCCAAGGTGGCTGAAAGACATCTGCCCATCTGCCTCTCCTGCATATGCTAGATTGATGGTAATGATCTGAAGACGCCCGGCTGGCGTTATAACTACTGGGAGCTCAAGGGTGTCCCTGTGAGAGTGGAGGTTGGCCCCAGAGACGTTGAACAGGGCACCTGTGTTTTAGCACGAAGAGATGTGCCAGGTGCGCCGCAAAATAGGGCAGGGTTGAGGCCCTCATGCAGTGCATACAGGATGTATGAAGTGGTGTCTTATCACGCAATCAATATGGTGCTTATGTAGCCTTGATGGCACAGTGGCTGACAGGCCGTTGTATTCAGTCTTGTTTGTTACTGGGGATTCCGCCATCAGCACTGGCATTTGCAGTTCCGCATAATAGCTAGCAGCCACAAACAGGGCGTGGCATATTGACGTCTGGTATGCTTGACAATTAAGCATTGCCAGAGTCAACAGTGAACGCACCTTCCTGCAATGGTGGTTGCTGCTTGCAGGCAAAGAGGGCAAGCAGCTGGGTGTGCCCATGGAGCCTGCTGCGTTTGTGTCCACGGTTCAAGGCCTTTTGCAGGATATCCAGACCTCACTGCTGGCAGCTGCGACAGCATTTAGGGATGAGAATATTGTTGATGTGACAAGCTATGAAGAGCTTAAAGCAGCTATTGCAGAGGGTAAGCATGAAGTCAAATCAATTAGCTGCAGCAGCAGCACAGACTTTTGAACTCATGGTGGATCTGTAGGCCACAGATGTATTAGTATGTGTGTATCCCTAACTGGTAAGCCTTTACAAAGAATTTATTGCATGATATTGCCGGCAGTCGTGGCTTATATCCTCTGTGCTGGAGTCAGCAGCCTGTTGACTCTTGAAGGTTTTGCCACAACGCAATGCTGCTGCTGTTATTGTTTGCAGGCAAGTGGGCACGAGGAGGGTGGGCTGGAAGCGATGACCAGGAAAAGCAGATCAAGGAAGAAACTCAGGCCACACTGCGCTGCTTCCCCTTTGACCAGCCGGCTGGCCCGCACACATGCTTCATGACAGGACAGCCAGCAGCAGAGGTTGCAGTCTTTGCCAAGAGCTACTAAGTTTGGAGCGCTTGTGTCTGAGCTGACATGTCAGCGAATGTTGTACAGCTTGTGCCTTGTATACTGCTGCTGGATTTCAATAATCATGGATGCATCATGATGTCTTCCAAATGTTGAAAATTTCAGATGAAGTGGTAATGTATACATGTGTGCTATCTGTGCGGCTACGAGTTCTGGCATGTCTGATCATCAGTGCCGCTTATGAAGAATTAGAACTTGCTGCACACTCACCAATGATTG
Source organism: Coelastrella sp. MACC-549 (assembly GCA_018290735.1). Lineage (NCBI taxonomy): Eukaryota > Viridiplantae > Chlorophyta > Chlorophyceae > Sphaeropleales > Scenedesmaceae > Coelastrella > Coelastrella sp. MACC-549. Next base: position 28,973 of record JABEVS010000583.1, on the reverse strand, counting down.
CTTGGTGGCGCCTCCTGCTTCCACCCCGCATTCAAACAGGCATATAATATCAGCACAAGCAAATGTACACTTTGTGGTAGGTCGCGTATAAAGTCTCTGATCATCATGGTATAACATGATGTTATACCGTCTGAGCCACGATGTTGCCAAAATAAGGCTTACAATATGCTGTCCTGAGTGAGTAACAGCATGGCCGCCATACAGTGTCAGCTCATTCGCCATAGCATTTCAACTTGCTGCATGGCTCAATTTTCTTTACATGTGATCTTGATGACAGGCGTGTGTCATCTGTGCACAGATGATTCAAGAGCATGCGGTGAGGCATACAGGGTGTACCTATACAGAGGGTCAAATGCATTTGCCAGAAACGTAAACCGCTGCAGTTGCCATTCAGACGCGACATCATGAGGGAAGAGTCTCTGCTTTTATATACCAATGTGCGAGGAGCTGGTACTGCGCTACATGCAGATGGCTCTGTGACGGTCGTGCTACAGGTGTAGTTGTTGCCAAAATCCAGGCGATCCTCGCAGCATACATGCCAACAGCAAAAAAGTTCGCTGTTGTGAAAACTTGTTGCGGTATCTGCTCGGTGTGACAGTTGCACAGCCACGTGGCCATATGGCTGACGTGTGCAGACGGAAGTGACGGCCCGTACTGGACACCGGATGCAGTTGACAGGGCCTTGATAACGCCAAAAAATAACCAACACCGTCCATATTATAATTGTTTGTCATTTCACTCTATACGCTCGCCCAACAGCCGCGAAGCGTTGTGATGCTCGTAGCTTGGACGTCAGCACGAGATTTGCCCCTTGCTGATAGGCCAGCACCAGCAAAAACAATAATAGAATAAATATATCATTGAACAACTAATGCTCCACTCAGCGAAAGGTACCAGAAACTACAACCAATGCCGGCTAGCAAAACCCGCTTCCCGCGAAACTTTCCTACACATTTCAAGCTGAGCCCCTGAACGCGCAGCCTTACCGTCTATTACTACTTTTCTGAGCCGATGGAAACTGTTTTGTTTGGTTGTTGAGTTGGTAACTGCAGGTCCCACATAGCCATCAACAGTAATTGGGACCATTTTGACCATCGTCAAGATGAGTGCGCAGCGGCACACATCAACATTTATATTATGTATGTGTGCATACATGACCTGGAGCGCTAGGGCAGCTGGCCTAGGTGCGGACGTGGCGGGCGTGGGTGACGTGGTGAAATGGGCAACGAGATCATGTACCTAATAAGTGTGTCCCTTATTTGACGTCCCCTATTTTATTGCTGACACCCTTCCGTTGCATGCTTAACTCCCGCATGCACAGAGCTCCTGACAGCACTGGTGTTCGTGAGGCCATCTGTGAACCAAGCTGAGCATTATACAACTGCGCAAATGTCGCGTATATTCTTGCAGGCCTACGACAATTACAGCAAGCAGCAACCTACTCAACAGCAGCCAGCGTCAGTGTTGCTGGCGGGCCCACGACCGTAACTCAACTCAACCTGAATAGCGAAATTCTGTCAGAATATGGCGCCAGTTTCCGTCAATTGTCTGTCGAAGTTACTCCTGAAACCTCCAGCAGATTGCACGTGAAGATCAGCCCCACTGGGCAACAGAGATGGGAAGTGCCACAGAGCATTGTGCAAAGGTATGCAGTAAGCTCTACACCACCTGACGCCCTACAGACCAGCATCATAGCCCTTGGGAAGCTATCCCTTGGCTTCTGATATGTGCAGGCCTCATATGTCAGCTATCAACGCAGATGAGTCGCAACAAATACTACCATGGGCAACTTGCCTTGAACTTGTCTTGAAGGTCCATTGTGAACTTCCCAACTAACCATGCTGAGTAATCTTCTATGTTTTCTATACGTCCCTCTGCTACAGACCTGGACCTGACACGAACTTGAATCTGGACAGCTTGGCCTATCAAACTCAGCAGCCAGGCAGTGCACCTGGTCAGCCTTTTGCGTTGACAGTGAACAGAAAATCAACAGGAGAACCTATTTTTGACACCACAGGACATAGGTGAGCAAGATCGGTTCCCTAAATGCCTACTGATGGTTGGATGAGGCTTATAATCCCCTGCATTGCCTCTTGAGAACTACTCTGTGGGATATTTGCTGGGATCGTATCCAGCAGCCAAGCCCTGGCGGCACTAGGCGTATGCATCCGAAAACAGAGAGCACCGCACGCTCCTCAGCCATCTGCACATCTGAACCACACCAGGTACTGACAGCTGACCAGATTTCCCCATACATCTTTCACCAACCCATCCCTGTTCGTGATTCTGGTTCCTAATGCAGGTTTGCTTTCAAAGACCAGTACATTGAGCTCACCACGAGCATACCTGCGGATGCTGATCTGTATGGTATTGGTGAAGTTTCCTTGCCCACTGGCCCGCTGCTGCCTCGTGATGGGACAGTACTTACCCTTTGGGCCCGTGATCTTGCATCAGCTATGCCCTATGTGAACTTGTATGGAGCACACCCCTTCTACCTGCAGGTCAACAAAGGTCAGCTGCTTTCACATGCATTGCACTTGAATGCATGGAGGCAATCAACATACAATGCGCGCAGCTGACACAAAGCTCATGGCTCTGGGATGACAATAACTTGTGACAAGGAGAGATTTCTCTGCAGCTGAAAAAGCCAGCAACCGCTCACAATAACAAAGTTCAGTACATGAAGCTCACTGAGCAGCCACCGGCAGAGCAGCTATGCAGCATTTCAGCAAGATGAGCCTGAACTGGACAGTGCTAATGCTGTTGTGGCAGATCACTCTAGGCTGCTGCTGCTGCTGACTATGGTGCCATTGCCGCTGACTGTTGTTGATTTCAGATGGCGCATCCCATGGAGTGCTGTTCCTCAACAGCAATGGCATGGACGTCATTATCAACAAGACGTCTCTGACATATCGTGTCATTGGCGGTTTAGTGGACCTCTACTTCTTCACAGGGCCAAGCCCAGAGGAGGTTATCAGGCAGTACCATCAGGTCATTGGATTCCCAGCAATGCCACCATACTGGTCCCTGGGCTTCCATCAAACCAGGTGAGCGTAGCATGCTACGAGGCAACATGCTGTGCTACCAGGTGTTTTGTAGTCGTAGCAGCAGATACCATCTGTTGGCAACACCTGGGCAGATGACCTGTAATAACAGGAGCTTCAACCTGCCCTGTCGTTGGCCAGCATCACAGGACGGTGACTCTGGTCATACACACATGGCAGCTATCATAGGGTTAGCTCCTCAAGCTACCTTTAAATTTCCAGGCTACTACCACAACTTGCCAGTATCTGCAATCTACTTCTGAGCAATGTCAACCGGCAAGCACTCACTTTCGCCAATGAATTGTTGCAGGTGGGGCTATGCAAACATCAGCGTCCTTGAGCAGGTCATTGCAAACTACACAGCAGCTGGTCTGCCACTTGAGACGGTCTGGTCAGACATAGAGTATATGACTACAAGGTTCTGGACTATGGAGTTTGACCAATGTGAGTGAGCAACCAAAGTGGCAGGATCTGCTGGGTGGCATTCAGTGTCTGTGCAGTACAGAGTAGAGTAGTCCACCCCCTTCTGGAACAATTGTGTGTTGCCGTGCCTGGTATCTTGATAGCAGTGAGGTGCATGGCTCAGTGAGCAGCTGACGTGGTAGTCCCGGAGTGCACAAACCACCACGATTCTGACAGCGTTGATTGTTGCAAACCTGGTGAGGAAAGTGATACAATGTTGGTAGCACTGACAAAGCATTTGATACAGTTTGCAGCCAAGCTCCAACGCTCGTAGTAGCTTTGAATGCATGTAAAATGCAGCATCCCCACCATTGTCTCTGTACATGCCCCTGAAAGAGGTCATGGTGTTGGCTGCTGCACATGATGTTGCTGACAACAGATCGGTATCCAGCATCAAAGATGAGAGCTCTGGTGGAGAAGCTTCACACACAGGGCCAGCACTGGGTTGCCATCCAAGATGCTGGTGTGGCAGCTGACCGTGGCTACAAGGCGTACGAAGATGGAACGAGGGACAGAGTTTGGATCACAGACCACAAGGGTGAAGACTACTTGGGCCAGGTGAGCTGTGCTCCTACTCAGCCTGAGTTGGCAGCCTGCCAAGATCAAGGCTTCAGGTTGCAGTGGGGTTTGTCAATGGCAGGTTCTAGTACACTGCTTTCAGGGTAGCCAACAATTCAGGGAACATGTATCAGGACCTCATGAGCCCCCGGCTGCAAATGAGACAAGCCAGCAACCAGGCTGTGCTGAAATCAATCAAGGGTGTCATACACACTGCATGTTCTGCTTTGCAGGTGTGGCCTGGTAAGACTGTGTACCCGGATTACCTGGACAATCCTAAGACCACCAGCTGGCTGCGTGATCAGCTGACCAACATGTACCAGCAGGTGCCCTATGATGGCCTCTGGCTGGACATGAACGAGGCCAGCAACTTCTGCTCTGGCATGCAATGTACTCCCAACCAGCAGGATGGTTCCGCCATGCACTGTAAGTGCAACCAACCTCAACAATGAGAACCTGACAATTCAAAGTCCGCGATAAGGAGCACTTGCTTTGTATGTGGCTCAGACAATGCTCGAGGGCTGACTTTGTGTGGTATATGTGACCTGCGCCAATTTGGGCACGGTGCCTGCTGCTCATATGTTGGATGCGTCTGGGGATCCCTGCAAGGTGACACTTGCATCTGCCTATCCTGCAAGCAGTCTGGTGGTCTGCAAAAGCACAACAGCAAAGTGCAGTGCACCAAAGCATGTGCTTCCTAACTTACATAACATCCTTGTCTTGCCCATGGTGGTGGCATCTGCATGTTCTCCTGTAAGCGTGTTTCACACTGCCTGTGATGCAATGTCTGTCCTTCAGGGCTGACTGTTGAAACTCCTAGAGACTACAACATTACCGGTAGGAAACATATGATGAGCAGCTACTGATGCACAGCAGCTGAGCAGTGGCTCTAGCCAGAGCAGGGGTAGAAATCCTTCTGTCTGTTGCTGCCGTTGTTCGGAGTATCACAGCAGATAAATTTTCAACAGTGGTCACTGCAGCCTGAATCTGATGAGCATCAACCACCAGTAAGCGTCATCATACATCCCGCCCAACTGCCCTCAGCAGAGCCTTTGATGTTGAGGTGCTTTTTGCTGCTGCTGCTGCTGTGTTGTCCAGAGTTGATTCCCTTCAGGACCTCTTGCCAGATGACTTGTGAGCAAGCGACTGCAGAGAACACTCTTGAGAATCCTCCCTACAAGATTCACAACTTTGGGCAGGATTACACAACCCGCCAAGTCAGCATTGGCTGGAAGACAGTAGGGCCTTCAGCATGTAAGTACCAACTCAGCTTGCTCACATAAGTGGCTTGGTATACGGCCTTGCCTCACTGCTTGGACCTGAGCCTCAACTCTGTGCTGTTTTTGCTGCACAAGCCTAAGCCTTTGCCATGAGTCATCATGCAGAGGACTTGCACTCGGGTTGGGTATCTGTCTGCTATTGCTCACCGGTTAACGTGTCCAGCATGTGTCTCTGTGACCTGCAGTGCATGCCAATGGTGCTACCGAGTATGATGCACACAACCTGTACGGCACCAGCATGGCCATGGAGCACCACAAAGTAGTTGCTGACATCACCGGAAAGAGGCCTTTCTTGCTTACAAGGTATGGTATGTTTTGCAACTTGCCTCTGAGAGCATCAGTCGCGCTGCAACGTGCATCATCAGCAGCTAGCTCGTTGTGCACTTCTGTCAACTTCAGCCACTATGTTTGACGGTGACCTGGCCAGACATTGCTTGCTGCAGTGTGCAGGAGGATCACCGACCACTGAAGCTGTTTCAGATGGCGTCAATTGACTTACTTATTTGACGGTCAATGGCGTGCATGACGTTGGAATGCACCATTACAGTTTTGCCCTGCATTGGCTGTTTGCCATGTATTGTCCTAACCTCAGGTCAACTTTCCCTGGTGCTGGAAAATTCACTGCACACTGGACTGGTGACAATGGTGCCAACTGGGAGAACATCTATATCAGCATAGCAGGCCTCATCAACACAAACATGTGGGGTATGCCTATGGTGGGAGCTGATATTTGTGGCTTCAATGACCATCAGTTCTGGGACTCAACTGTCAAACTGTCTGATGCAGAGTTGCAGGAGCTATGCAACAGGTAGGCGCTGACAGCAATGAAGGATGTTTGGACTATGGAAAGTTTGGAGAGCCTGCTACTATACTCTGCACTTGACCTACCACAACCGGCTCCGACAATATCAGTGTGTATCAGCCAGCATCGGCTGCCGTTCAGAGTTGCTGCATTGCACTCTGAGCCCATCTCACCGATGATTGCAATTGCAGGTGGGCATCAGTGGGTGCCTTCTATCCATTCAGCCGCAACCACTACGCCTACAACACACGCTCACATGAGTACTATCAATGGGATGATGTTACAGCATCAGCTAAGAAGGCCTACAGCCTGAGGTACCAGCTGCTGACTTACATGTATGGCGTCTTTTTCCTGGCAAATCAGAAGGGTGGTACTGTGGCACGGCCGCTGCTGTTCGCTGACCCAACAGACCTGGGTGCAAGGTATGTTGCTTTTCTGCGCAGCATGCTAAATTCATCACCCGCTCGTTTGAGGCACAGCATAGACAAAAAGATCTTGAAGGTCTCTGGCCTGTCACAGTATGCAGGGCACTATCTGAGCAATCAAGCCTGATTGTTGGAGCTTGAGCTGAAGCTCATGGACACATGTGATCATGTCAATGCAGAAATGCTACCAAGCAATGGATGATGGGAGAAGCGTTGCTGATCAGCCCGGTGCTTACACCACAAACCACCAAAGCCGACGCACACTTCACCGCTGGCAACTGGTACTCCGCTTGGGACTACTCCCCTCTGTCAATTACCAAGGGCCAGGACGTCACACTTGATCTGCCGCTTGGCGACATTGGCGTGCACTTCCGCGGCGGAGCGGTGGTTCCCATGCAGCAGTACGCACAAGTCACCCGCGATCTTCGTCTATCTGCTGTCACTTTGGTGGTTGCTCTGCCCGCTGACGTGTCAACCGGCACAAAGGATGTGTCCGGACCGCTGCCGCCGTATTATCAAGAAGAGACCTGCGCTGCCGCGCATGGGAAGAACGCCGGCCAGCTCGTTTCGTGTGGTCTGCTGTACATGGACAAGGGTGACAATGTGCTTATTGCTCCCGATAATGCTGTACAGGTGAGCTAGCTGACCTTTTGTCATGAGTTCCAGGGTGCTTAGTTCTCAGCTGGTTCATCCATACAGCTTGCATTGCTTGTTCTGTGAACTGTCCCACATGCTGTGATTGTCGTGGACCTCTATGAGATTGCAGCACAGTGGGTCCCAGTGATGCGATGAGCAGCCACTGTGGCCTCCTTCGCTATCTGACACTGGCATAGGCTCTCCTGGTTATACAGTTGCTGATACTGCTACCCATTAAATGCTAGTGCTCTATTTGTTGCAGGTGTGGTACACTGCTGTCACATCTCCAGATGCAGCTAGTGGCGTCATCAGCAGTGCAGTGAAGTCGAATGCCGGAGATGCAGCAGGCAAGATGCGTATTGAGGCAGTACACATTCTGGGTGCTGCAGCAGGCCAATCAGCACAAACAGCAGTTGTCAATGGGCAAGCAGTAGCAGCTGAGTATGATGCAGCAAATGGTGTATTTAGGTTGTCAGGCTTGGATGTGATGGTTGGTGAGCCGTTTGAGGTGCACTGGAGCACATAGAATGGGATCAATTCCCTAATACATCCGCGCTGCTAGATGGTTGCTTCAAGCTCAGCAACATTTTACTATAGATTCAGCCATGATAAACAGACATGATGCATCAGCTAATGGATGATCACTTGTGTTAGGCGTGAGCAGTTGTGTGGATAGCTTAGCAAACCCAATACTAGACGACTGGCATTTTGTCCTGAATTGCTCGATTTGACGTCAAGTTTATGAGCATTGTCCATTCACTTGCCCACAGGCAGAGTCTGAGCTGCAGGCAGAACAGTATCCTGAGACTGTACATATCTGCCTTCTAGCTGCAGCCAGTATGCCACAGCCGCATGTCAACTAAGAGTTTGTTACGCAGTGCCATTTAGGAACTCAACTTTGGTTTTGCCTTTTGTGTTATGCTGATAGGCTCCTCCACTCTGTTGCATAGCCAGTGCGCCCGTGTCAGTTGCTCTACCCATACCACAGGGCATATGCTTAACTAGTGGTGCAGATATGATTGACCGATCTGAAAGCTCAGTCAAGGTTGGTGTGTGTCTCACACTGTGCCTTGTTGCTTGTTACCTGCAACGGCTTGTCTTTTTGTGGTCCCATCCCAGTACATTCTCTGAAGCATACCTTGCCTGCAGCAAGCTGCCAACAGCAGTGTACTCGGCTGCGACCATCAGTCAGCCCGCTGCATTTCAGCCCAGGAACAGCGCATGTCAGTGTCTTTGTATACTACTATCAGGTGTGGCGTGGCGGGTGGTTGAGAGCTTCTGCACAGCACTGTACGCAGGCACTGCTCATCGTGACCAAGCCACCAGATCGATGAATATCTTTCTGATGTCCTATGATCATTTGGCATTATTCTGCCATGGCGAGGCATTGAAGCGATCTGCCGCATCATGCCCACAAATTGAATGAGCACAACAATTGCACAGACATACTACGTGATTTTACAGGGGCACTGCCTGCTGGACAGCTTCCAGGATGTAAGTTGTTATTTTTTGGTTCTTGACACATAAGAAGTGCTGCATCAACCACCAGGCACTTTGCTGGTTGGCTAGTCACGCATGTGGCCCTGTAGTCATCTTGCACATGCCACATACCCATATCTACAATGGGTGCCCCTCAAAGGCCCGGTTGTATGGTATGATATGATATGGTATGGTATGGTAATGGCCCATTGGCCACCTTTAACTGCCCCCATGAGCCATCAGTTGGCTCCTTACTGGTGGAAACCCTTGAGGTAACTAGTGGTAGTAGTAGTAATAGTAGTTAACTGCACCATGGGTGGCAAAGTACTCTGACTAGTCAGTGATGGATGGACCTTGGTAACTGCAGTTGTGGCAAACATTCAAGAGAGATCACCTTCCGGCAGCTGACGTCCACAAAATGTCACACAAACGCAGCACTTCATACCATACAAGCATACCATACCATACAATGTGGCCCCAAAGGGGCACCCTGGAGGAGCCAATAGAATCGCTCATGGGGGCAATTCACAGGTCATGGCCCATATATGGGTATATTCGGTATATATGGGTATATACAGACTGCAGCAGATGTGTCAGTGTCTCTGACCAGTGCTGTTGCCGCTATTACAAAAGCAGGCCATTCATACTATATATGATCACGCTCTGAAAGCAATCTAACAAAAGCAGCAGTCGTGGCTTGGCAAGTCAGCTGCAGCAACAATGACATGTCAGCAGCTTCTAATTTGGGGGAGGGGGACTGCCAAGCGATGTCAAGCCTTAGGGCTGCCGTGTAGCAAGCAGCTTGTCATAGCATGTTGGGTGTTCTCTCTATTTCCAGAGCAGTCGTGGAGCAATAACCTGGTACGTGCCAATCGGCTTGCAAGCCAGCTTTGCGCCCTCCTACGTGCTGTTGTTCTCGCCAGTGCGCGGCAGTATACTAGGCCTCTTCGCAAAGTTGGGTGAAGCACTTGCCAGTACTTAGCCCGAATGAGGTCAACCTGGCTGAGAGTTTGTGACGCACTGCACATGCCATGAGTTGAGCTCAAGGACCCCGAGGTCAGTATTGTACAATACAGTACATATGTACACATGCATGTGCGGATGACTATATATCCCCGAGTGAACCCTTGGTCACTGACTACAGGAGGACAAGCCCAAGCCACTTATGTGGCTGCAAAGTAGAAACGTTTAGTCTATGAGCCGGCAGATTACCGACGAAGGGCATCCTCGAGTACACAGTGCACGGGTGAGTCACCCAGTGAGTCACACGGTCAAACCCTGACACACTGCGGTCAGCACGTGACAGGATCCTTTCACTGCTTTATGATGGTTGGCAGGGCCATCCCCTGTCAACGCTCTGCAGAGGCGGACGTGCATGTTTCATTTCATCGCATCTTCTACATAGTTAGCAGATAGCTGTACGATTGATTTGCTCCTTATTGTGATCGCCAATTGTGAAGTTGCAACAAGTCGTCCAGGTAGGAGCAGTGCATCAATTGTAAATGGTGTCCATCTGGATGCCTGGTTGCTGCTTATCTCAGAAATACTGGGGTCACCGGAATGGGCATATATGCACCAGGACCACGAGCTGTATTCGATCGTGGTTACAGATGCATATAATTACAACGTAATGCAGTCAGTACACATTCTTGCTATGACGCCGCACAAGCAGCGTATCCAAGAATCCTACCACAGCAACAGCAAGTTCCTGCTCTTCGGGGCGATACTGAATCGATCAGACCAGCTTTAATTCGTTTTTCCAGGTACATTACGTGCCATCGACCCGCTTTTTCCATCGCAATCGGCGCGTCAGGTATGAGCAGTACTGAACCAGTCCAATTTGGGGGTTACACCCGCCGCAGATTGCATCATGCGTAGCAAATCAGTGCGGCAGCAGATACCATGTGGTTCGCACGTTGTAGTTGTAGCTGTCTGATAGTACTCTGGGTACTTGCCACACAGTTCAGCATCACTTGGTATGTATGAGTGGCTTGCAAGGTTGTCAGGTGTTTAAACGAAGTTGTGAATTCATGTATGCGTACATGTTGTGCTGCTGACGATTCTGTTTGAGAGCGTTGCTCTGCACCTATCACCACTGCCCAGAAGCAGGAAATTTCCAGGCGTGACTGACATTTCCATGGGTCACTGCTGCTGGTCAATGGGCTCAAAAGGCGCTTTGGGCTGTGTTTCACCTTTTGGCTTTTGGCAACTGCTTTGCCATGCATCACTGCTTGCCTGTGTGAATATGAGGTGCAGATTAAGACTCATGGTGCAGTGCATACTTTAATATGTGATCGTGCATGTTTGGTCAGAACCGGCAGCAGAATGGACTGTATGCTCGTGCCATAGGTCTACAGCACGCATGCTCAAGTGTAGTCTGCCACCCTGCGCACACTTGTCCTCTTTCCTGCAGGTCAAGATGGGCATGAACGCAACAGAAGCTCGGAAATCCTCTGCTGCAAGGCATTCACGTGCGCTTCACCTAAACTCCAGCTGTGCTTGGACCATCCCATCCTCCTTGGCTTTGATGGTATTGTCCGGTGCTGTGTTTGTTTGGAGGCACCAGCACCAACCCAGCTGGCGTGATGTGGCCATTGCCGGTGTGCAGGATATCCTTGCACTTCACAACCTGTGCCAGCTGTGGCTCTTGCCAGTGTACACCATGCTTGTGTGCGCTGCAACATCCTTGGTGTGGACTGTGACGGTCGTTATTGAGCACTTTGCGCTCGTGATGCTCCACACAAATGGTATCATTACTGCCACTGGTGGTGTAGACAATCCTAAGATGACCTGCTATGATGTCATCAGGTTCTTTGCCAACGGTGCAGTGTCTGTGCTGCCAACAGCAGCACACATGCTGATAGCTGTTGGTGCTTCTCCTTACTCATTTGCAGCACCTACAGTCGCCTCCATACCTGCTTTCCTTTTGTTTTATCTGCCCGCAACTCTGGCTATCATGGATGTCTGGCATTATTTCAGCCATCGCTTCTTGCATCAGACCAAGGTGAAATGGTTGTTCAACCTGCACCGCCACCACCACATGATGGTGGTGCATAGTGATGGCATGCTTTGTACAGACCTACAGGCTGTACTGCCCATTGAGTATTGGTTCACACAGGCTCCTTCATTTTCAATCGGTTTTGTGCTGTTTCCAATGATGCTGGGCTCCAAGGCTACCTTCTGGGGCTGGGCATTCGGTAACTACATGTCAAATGCGATTGTGCAGGTTGGCCACAGCAACTACAATATACCCGTGCCACAGGTCCTACTGTGGGCAGGTTATGCGCATGCCTCTGATCATGCAATGCACCACCATGATGTCCGGCACAACTTCAGCATATTTTCCTGCTGGATGGACCGTTTGATGGGCTCTTACAAGCGCCACCCTGCAGCAGTCCACAGTGTTAAGCTGTTTTGATTGGTTATTCTACCAAAGCTTTGGTGCCAGGCTTGCACGGCCCATGTGCATGGGCACGCTGCACAAGTATATGACAGTTACATAGTCAATATTGGCATTGTGATTATACCTGCATTGTCAGTCAGGCTGACTCTGTGACCACAGCAAACTCGGCGGGCCCTTCAGGCCAAGTCTGTGACCACAGTCAACTTGGTTGCGCTTATTATCAGGGATTATCAAACACATGATATCACATAGATTGTGTCACACACATTCGTATGATCAGCTGGTTGTGCCTCAAGCTAGGATGAGGCACTTTCTATTATCTAAAATGCAGCAACTGCAAATGCGGTTGCCATCGTTATCTTCATACGCATTGTGCATGCACCCTGACTCTGCTGGAAAGCCATGTGTGCGGTGTCCAGTTGGTACGGGTGCAGGTTCTTGCATACTACTTAGAGCGGCTCAACTGCCAGCAATACATGCTTTTCCATTGTTGGCTGGGTGGGCTCTTTTATCGCATTGATTGAAAGCTTGCAAGTGTTGGTTGATGGGAGGTGGTTATTCTGGCATTGCATCCCGCATGATGCTTAGCTAATGCTGCTTTGAAAGTCCACACACACAAGCAGCCAGTCAGTGGTTCTGGGGCTGAAAGTTCATTAAAAGTACATCAAATTTGGTGTGGCAGGAAAGAATCTCTTGAGGTTGTACTGATCCTGCCAGGGACGGCATTGCATGGCATTGCTGTATATCCACACGCATGCCTACACATACATGGGTTAGTTCAAGTCCATGCTGGAAGTTGCAAGGGACAGCGGCAACTGCCACAGAAACAATTCACACAATGACTGTGTTACTAAGTCACAAGCTGCACTTTGAGTCTGCTGAGTGTGCTCCTTTTGCAAGTTTCTGCATGGCGCAGCCGCAGCAGATATGTTGGGGCAGATTAGCCACTGGTAGCAGAACGCCGCCACCCACACAACTGCTGCGCAGTTCTGCCTGTTCTGCGACTCAGCGACTTTGTTGTGGTGTTTGCAAGCTAAACAATGCGAAACCTGCTAGTAATGCTTGAGGAAGGTGGGCAGCAGCTTCTCTTGGGGAAGGGATGGAGGTGATTATGTGTCATTTGTGGGGTGTATCTTTTGCCATCATCGCATGCCTGCCAGATTATGCAGGTTCATATATGTCAAAACATGCAATTTGAGGAGCCACTTGGTTTGCAAGGCATAAACATCCGAGGTTGATTATAATATTTCTCAGTTTATCAGGAGTGTGGACTTTGACCAGGGATGATTTGATTAGGTTGCTACACTTCCTGGGCAAGGTATCTATTATAATAGATAGCAATTACTATCAGACTGGCAGAACTACTGTTATTAAGAGCCTGTTACTGTTATTCACTTCAGCTGAGCCTCTCAGGCTGTGGCCCACAATATGGCATATATCATAACCTCTGTGATAAGGTTGTCAGCCATCCTTGCTACAAGGTCTGGTGATATTAACATGGGTCGATTAAAGGGTTTCCACAAGAGCACAAGGATCTCACATGCATTAAGTTACACATATGACGTTCTGTGTGACATTTCTGTTGGTACAAATTATGACAGTAACCAACATGCAAAGTCATAATTGCAGGGCATGCACAGATGTGCAGTCTGCCCAGCGAGCACAGGGCATTCCAAGCATGGGTGTAGTGGGGTGGTGTGGTTGAAGATATATATGTGTACTACACAATCAAGCTGCTTGATATGTTGGGTGCTTGATATGTTGGAAGCCGGAGTTTTGAAAGGGGCCTTCTAGCAGCAGACAAGAATCCCCAGGCCTGGTCAGTGCCGCTGTGGTGGCATGGAAACTGATCGGATTTATGTGCAGTGTTGTACTTAGGTGCAGTTACGACTGCTGCCTATGCAGTACTCCAACAGAAAGTAGGCAAGATTTGTGGGCACGGCGTAGTGACGCAACTTATTGATCACGGTATGTGCAGTGGTGCACCTGCTGCTTGTGCAGTACTTTCACAGAATACAGACAATATTTGTGGGCTTGGTGCAGTGACGCAGTTGTTGATCAGGGTATGTGCAGTGGTGCACCTGCTGCTTGTGCAGTACTTTCACAGAATACAGACATGATATGTGGGCTTGGTGCAGTGACGCAGTTGTTGATCAGGGTATGTGCAGTGGTGCACCTGCTGCTTATGCAGTATTTTCACAGAATACAGACATGATTTGTGGGCTTGGTGCAGTGACGCAGTTGTTGATCAGGGTATGTGCAGTGGTGCACCTGCTGCTTATGCAGTATTTTCACAGGAAACAGACAGGATTTGCGGGCTTGATGCAGTGAAGCAGACGCCGCTGCTTTGCAGTGGCTGTTGACCAAGGTATGTGCAGTGGTGCACCTGCTGCTTATGCAGTATTTTCACAGAAAACAGACAAGGTTTGTGGGCTTGGTGCAGTGACGCAGTTGTTGATCAGGGTATGTGCAGTGGTGCACCTGCTACTTATGCAGTACTTTCACAGGTTTTCACATTTTTTTCACAGGAAACATGCACGATTTGCGGGCTTGGTGCAGTGAAGCAGACGCCGCTGCTTTGCTGTGGCTGTTGATCTGGGTATGTGCAGTGGTGCACCTGCTGCTTATGCAGTATCTTCACAGGAAACAAACAAGATTTGTGGGCTTGGTGCAGTGACGCAACTTATTGATCACGGTATGTGCAGTGGTGCACCTGCTGCTTATGCAGTATTTTCACAGGAAACAGACAAGATTTGTGGGCTTGGTGCAGTGACGCAGATGTTGATCTGGGTATGTGCAGTGGTGCACCTGCTGCTTATGCAGTATTTTCACAGGAAACAAACAAGATTTGTGGGCTTGGTGCAGTGACACAGTTGTTAATTTGGGTATGTGCAGTGGTGCACCTGCTGCTTATGCAGTACGTTCACAGGTGTTTCACAGCAAACAGATAGGATTTCTTGGTCTCGGTGCAATGACGCAGTTGCTGCTGCTTTGCAGTGGCGTTTGATCAGGGTTGTATTCACGTGCCGCTTAGCAGCATGTTCACAGGACACATATCTGGAATGCATAGTCTTTTGAGTTATTTGTGTCATCTGAAATCGTTTGGTTTCAGGATTTTCCCCCATGAGCGACTTTGTTGGCTCTTACGGGATGCCCCTCAGGGGCCAGGTTGTATGGTATGGTATGGTATGGTATGGTTGGCAATAATCAAATGGATTGGGGGCAAAAGTCTTGTCATGTGACGGCATATTGACACAGTGCAAAGGAATGGTTGTGATTTGATCTGTGCAGAGTCATAGGTCTCAACATGTGGCTTAAGGTCCCAGGTGCCTCATGGCCCTTTGTGCCACACTGTGCGGACTGCTAAATGGTAACTTGCAGCATTTAATGAGATTAAAACTAATTTAGTGAGATACCTAATCGGCCAGACGGCCCCTGGCCGCCGGCGTTTGATGTACAACTTCTGAACTACAGAGTTCATATGTACTGTACAGATAGCTATGTGCAGATGCTACCTACCTGGGTGCCGCAGATCGGATCTTCACGTTAGAGTGATGTTCGCTCTACCAACTTGGCAGCGATTAGGTCGCTTGTGGTGGTTAATGGTATACTCTCCAAGACGCGTGGGGCACCACTGCTGCTGCAGCTGTGGACAGACGTCTTACGCACTCATGCTAGCATGGGGTGCCCTTGTCGTCTCGCATCACTATCACATGGCGAGCCCAAACATGAAACTATTATGCACATCAGGGTGGCGCCCCCAACGCATGACAGCGCATTTGCCGTAGCATTTCAACTTGCTGCATGGCTATATTTCTTTCACATGTGTTCCAGGGCATCATGGCCAGTTTTGGGCTTGAACAGAGCAGTGCCGCAACTTGCGACTGAGTCTTGGCCACTTTGTACTCTGTAGCCTTTTACCTCTGTCTTAAAACAACTTGTTACACTGTATTCGGAGTAAAACTGCAAATATTCTCACTCTCAGAGTCCTTGCAAGGCTCAATTGATATCGAGCCAAGGAAACTCACACAACCCTGCTACTTGTGTTTTCCTAGTAAGAAGGAAGGCAGATTACTCTTCATGGCCGCAAGGCCCTTGCCAACGTTTTGGAACAGTGCTTGGTGGCCCACTTGCAATTGCAAGTGTGGTGGCACACCATGCATCATATGATTAGACTACCCTGAGGGAGGCGGCACAAACAACCAAGTACCTGTCACACTCTTTGGAAGAGATTGAGTCCATGCAACAATGGATAAGCCGGCAAATTCATGCAATTGCATATCAATGGGCAAGAGGCGTGCAGCAGAATGAGCTCCCATACATATCATCCATGGTACGGCAACTGCGCTAGTGCTGCCATTTGTAATACACAAGGTCCGACCTTTCCCCTCAAGAACCTAAAACTAGGCGCACTAAACCAGTAGGAGCCACTTGCCAGGCGTTATAACCTGCAGGCCGTAGTACCGGAGTAAAGCTTTAGGTGGTTATTGGCATGAGTACGAACAACACACTGTCACCCTCAGCATGATCCAATCATCACGCCTCGAGGGCGTGCACTTAGTCAACACAAGTCAAGCGCACATTAGAGTGCACAGATTGCTCTGCAGTGCAGCCGCTGGCAATCAGTCGGTGACCGGTTGCGCATGCATCAAGTGATGCTGACCAGGTTGGCCCCATGCTTCCGAACTGCTAGGGACATGTCCAACAGAAACTTCTGGCCAGTCTCACTACCTAGCGGCACTAGCAGTAAGCACTGCACAACAGCAGCACACAATAGGACAAACACTTTTGTCAGGCGTAAAGGCATGAGTTCAAGTAGTCATAAAGCCCAGGTCGCCTGTTGCATAGTTGACAACGAAGAAGGGCTCATGCTTCTTAGAATTCTCTGAAACCATCAACTACTCTGCCAGTACTGCTGCAATGAGCGGCCAGTGCAGAGCAGTAACTTGCTAGCAGCCAGCATACCTTGACCAGTACCTCAGCCCCAACATCTGTGAACTTGCTCAAACCCAGTTCAATGCTCTGCTGAGAAACCCCCGGCCTGCAAACATAACGGCGTCAGGGCACAAGGTAGGCATTCTCGGACTTGGAGCAGGCATGCTGTTTAGTGGAGCATCCTTGCAGAGCAGAACCAAGGCAATCAGGAGCTGTCTGAAGCATATTCAATCATTTCTGTTTGGAATTCAGTGCTTCAAGTGCCCAGGCAACAAGCTGCTGGCAGTGCAGATGCCATTCCTGCCACACATCACACACCTTCTCAGTGTCTGTCTGAGGGCATCTTGCAGCCCTTCAAGGTTCTCCAGGTCTTTGTGGGGCAACTTCACCTTGAACTTCAGGTACTGCCGCTCACGGTTGCGGGGTGAGAAGCGCTTGCGCATATCTCGTCTGCTCTTGTTGTAGATCACCATGTCAGCAATGGTCTGCAGCAGCAAACAGACACTACTAGCTGCCAGAGCAGTATGTGCAAGTGACCCGGGTCCCCTGTACATACACCCAGGCGAGAGCAGGTGCAGCTGGGCATCCTGGATTACAGGGCATCAAACAGGCCAGGCTAGCCTCTGCTGTTGCAAACCACAGAGTCTCCGCAATGCTGCAAAACTTCTTGATGAATTGTTGGTGTCGGTGGTGCTAGCTGACTCAGCACACACCTTGTTTGGCATTGTGACCAGCACATCATCATCTGTCCTCATCATTGTCCTCATTGGTGTGACGCGCTCCACAGTGCCGCTGATGATCATGTGAGATGGGCCTTGCACTGTGATGGCGTCACCAGGAACAAACGGCCGGGACAAAAACTGCAAGTCAAGCAGCAGGCAGGTGCACAAGCTTGCAATCAGTGGCTTACAATGGCCTCAAATGCATTGTGACAGTGTGTGGTGAATGCTGTTGTATGCCAGTGGAGGTGCCTGCAGGCAACGCTACAAGGATGTGCAGCAGACCAGAATCAAAAATTTAAAAATAAATATCTGCCGCATACGCCTGATAGCGCTGCAACAACAGGCATCTAGGTTGTGTTTACTTGCCAATGTTGAGTTGCAGGCCACAAGCATGAGTGTGTACGTTGTATGCTTACAATGTTGACACCCATCACAGCATTTGTCAGCAGTGTCTGGGTCGCCAGACCGATGATGATGGAACTGGCCCCACCCACTGCAAGGAGAGGCTGGATGTTCAGGCCCAGGAACTGCACCATGAACAAAACCGCAATGACAACAAGCACCCAGCTCAAGATGCTGTAGCAGAAGCACATGCAGCAGAGATAAGAGCAGGGACAGCAGCAGCAATCGCACGGTCAGCATCATAGAAGTAAGCGGTAGATAGAGTCCAATGTTGACATTATTTATCAGGAAAAAGACAAACTGCTGACCACGCCTCAACCTTCTACAGAGGTTGCAGCAATGCATAGCTGGTGCTGTGCTGAGCAAACTCGATAGTCTGTTGCTGTGTATTGCATGATCCAACACAAACATTGGAAATGCAGCAGCAGCAGCAGCAGGGGCGACGCTACACAAGCGCCCTACCTGTCAAGTGGCAGCAGCAGTCTTTCCAGATCATCTGCTGATTTTCCTCCTAGTTCCCTACCAGGGTATACCAGGCTGGTGTATCTACTGGTCTTCTTAGCTGCTGCTTTTGCTGCTGCAATGGCACTGCCAGTGACACCCCCAGCAAGTCTTGCAGCAGCAGCAGCAGCACCCCCGCTGCTAGCAGAAGTTGTATCTGCAACTCTGCTGCTGCCATTGCTGGTGCCATTGTCGGGGCCATCAACCATTGCTGTTCCCCCTGCTATGTGTTCCATGGATGGGCTTGCGGGTCTTGGACTCATTGCAACTGACAGCTGTCGCCCAACACCTTCAGTGCACATGACTGCGGTGTTATCAACACATGCATCATGCTCACTGCTACCATCACTGCCCAGTCCCACCAAGTCCCCACTGCTGCCGATATTGCTGATGTTGCTGCCAGCCACACTGCTGCTGCTGCTGCTGCTTGTACTGCTGCTGCTGCTGCTCTTGTAGTCATCCAGGCCCAGTTCCTGTGCACGTTGTCGTTTGATGATGTGGTCAAAGAAGATGCTCTTGTACTTGATCAGTATGCGTGTTGACAGAGCCACTGCCACCACGATGTATATGTTGATGAGCATGTGGTCAATGGGACCCAGAGCTGACGTCAGCGATCTGACAGGAACATCTGAAGCAGCAGCGGCAGCAGCAACATGAGCGATGCATTTACATAGACGTATACGCACTGCTGGTGGATGCAGTCTATCTTCTTGTGAAGGTGGCAGTCTGCCTGTTAAGAGGCAGGGATGCTGGAGCACCTCATCAGCTGTCATGACGCTGACAGTGGAAATCTGTCGCTGCTTACGCCAGCAGCAAACCCCAATTTGTTGCAGACGTGGCAGGTGGTTCTAGACATTGTCCACCTGCGCTTGAATGACCTATTAGTGTAACTGACCTACTAATGTAACTGACCTTGTGTAACTGACTTGCTAGTGTAACTGACCTACTAGTGCACCTGACCTACTAGTGCACCTGACCTACTAGTGCACCTGACCTGCTAGTGTAACTGACCTGCTAATGTAACTGACCTACTAGTGCACCTGACCTGCTAGTGTAACTGACCTGCTAGTGTAACTGACCTGCTAGTGTAACTGACCTACTAGTGCACCTGACCTACTAGTGCACCTGACCTACTAGTGCACCTGACCTGCTAGTGTAACTGACCTGCTAATGTAACTGACCTACTAGTGCACCTGACCTACTAGTGCACCTGACCTGCTAGTGTAACTGACCTGCTAGTGTAACTGACCTACTAGTGCACCTGACCTGCTAGTGTAACTGACCTGCTAGTGTAACTGACCTGCTAGTGCACCTGACCTACTAGTGCACCTGACCTACTAGTGCACCTGACCTGCTAGTGCACCTGACCTGCTAGTGCACCTGACCTGCTAGTGTGACTGACCTGCTAGTGTAACTGACCTGCTGGTGCGACTGATCTACTAGTGTACTGACCTACTGGTGTACTGACCTACTGGTGTACTGACCTACTAGTGTATGTAGCCGAGGCTGGAAAGTGTCAACATATCCTGCCAGCATTCCTGCAAGGTTGCGTAGTACTCTGCAAGAACAGCGTCAAACATCAACTTCTCAACCCAGGGTATTGTTTGCTTTTTATGCAGGTGCTGTGCAGCTGTTGTAGTTGCCAAGAGACAGAGTTGACCTGTCAACGTGATAAGGCAGGCCAGACACAGCGACTGCTTGCCGGCTCAGAGCACTCCGCTGCTGACCAAGTATGTGGCCAAGTTGTGGCTGGCAGCTGAATTGCAGCTGGCACCAAGTGACATAAAGCACTTCTCTTGAGTTCAAGTAGGGCAGAAAAATGTGCACTGTGCAGCTGCACAACAATGTATGTCACACACACCTGGTGACCACCAGGAATGAGACTGCCACACGTGATGGACCCTCCAGCGCTGCTGGCAGTAGCCCAATCATCTCAAGTGATAAAGGCTCATCAGGATGAGCATCACACCACTACATGCAGCAGCAGCAACAGCACCGCTTCATGTCTGAGGCAGATTGATCAGGAGTTGCAACATAATCATGCCCTGGTTGCAGTCATGCTGATGCAGCTGCAGCTTTTATACTGACTTTCAGATGGCCTCAGTGACCCAGACCATAAAACCAGGTTAGATGGTCTGTGCTGCTTATGCCTTGACTGCAAGTGTTCATGGAAGCAGTGATTCAAATCCATGTGTATGCTGCACAAGATACCTGCCGAGCTCTTTCAGCCAGCCCACCAATCAGCTGAATGACCAACCAGCCAGCAAAAATGGGCAGTATGATGTCGTCAGCGCGGTCTGCTACGTATGCCAGCTGCGGCTCCAGAGCATGCAGGCTGGATATGCAGCTGCCTACCACGCCTTTTACAACGCCGCCACTGCACACTACTGTGCAGCGGCGCGGTTGCTTGGTGGTGTCTTGCTGCAACAAGGGCCCCCTGCAGACGCATTCAAAACCAATTATACGGCATGGTGCATGTGGCAGCGACAGTGACATCAGTCAGCCCCTGGTTTGCTATTGGCAAGCGCTTCTCGGTTAACTCCCAGCACAGCTGCTTTGACATTGACAGTATGCTATGCAGAGGCTTGGTAGGCTCAGGCTGCAATAGAATACTTTCGAATGAAATTTGCGGGCTTTATGCAATGCTTTGTAGTCATGCAGAGGTGTGTATAGTCATGCTGTGTGGCAGTTGGTATGCAGACTGCAAGGCTGCATGCCCATGCATTGGCTTGAGACAGTGGGTGCATTGGACGCGCACCACAGTACATGATCCACACAATCTCATATAGCGAGCACCTTTGTTGCTTCCATGCGTGGTAACCTACCAAAACTGTGCGTGTCGTGGTAAGAGACTTGAGCGTTGCGCTGGAGCGCCTGGTCGATGGCAATGGCCTGAAACCATTTTGTGTATGTATGAGGCGTTGGTGAAGAGATATTGAAGAGGATAGAAGGACCATCTGTTGACCGCAGTTTGAAGTGAACAACAGCTGGCCATCTGTACTACTTGGGCAAGCACCAGCAGTCCATGAACACAAAATGACCGCTGCCTGCAGTATTTACTTGCTTGCGTTTTCCGTCTAGTGTCAGGCTTCAGGCAGCAGGTGTCAACGAGACACAGCTCAGTTACTTGTGGGTAGGGTACACAACAGAGATAGTGGTAAGAAACAGGACCCTACCTCCAGGCATAAGATGCAACAGAATGACACTGCAATTCAAAAATGAAGGCTTGCTTACGTCAAGAAGAAGCTTGACGCTCGCAAGTATAAGTATGTCTATCTAGACTCTCATCACCTCATCAAGGCAACACATGGCATGCAGTAACTGCTACCACATGCACTAGAAAGTCTATATGCGTGCAGCGCCGCAAACTCAGGTAGTACACACACGTCAAGCACTGGCAAGTCAGATTCATACTGCTGACGTATGAGGAGACTGTCCAGTAGCACTAGCTGCTTTTATCTGTTCGTGTGGTGGTGCCAAGCAAGCTGCAAACCCACCACAGTACCACCCAGCAGCAGCCGCCCGAGCCACAACCAGACAGTGCCCCCAGTGTTTGCTGGTCCTGCTGGATTGTTTGCATGGTCCAAACTATCCATGGAGGAGAAGTTGTCAGCCAGTTCAAGTACACTGCCTGCAAGGTGCTCAGTGCTGTTGCTGCTTGGCACATCACTGTCCTGCAACCAGTGGCTCAGAATATCTGGCAGCAACAAGTCCAACATCACAAGTGTGCGGCTAGACCCCGCAGCTAAGAAGTCAGTAGTCTCATCATCGGTGATAAGGAAAAGATCAGTGTCATCAGCATCCGCATTCATGATGTGCCATGTCAGCCAGTCGGTCTTCTGCTCCTTATGCTGCTGCTGTCTAGCTGCAGGATGCAGACGGTTGCCTTCCTGACTATGGCAGTCATCAGAGTGGTTGTTTGCAAGGTTCTGAGGAACAAGCCATACTGAGGCTGCTGCTGCACCTGCAGGGCAATCCTGCAAACTGGGTGATGCTGCAGACTGCCTTTGCAGCAGTGTAACCTGCACTGTCTCACTCCAAATGGCATCAAGATCTTCCAAGACATGCTGTTGGCTGGCCCAAGCATGGAAATGTTCACCTATTCTGCCTGTATGCTGCTCTTGTGAGGCATCTGCAGTGGTCAAGTTTACTTGCCCCACAGTGCTGCTGTGGTGCATAGCTGTGCATGAAGCTGCTAGTCTGACAGTGAAGCTGTTTGCTGAAGCAGCAGTACTGCCCATTACTGCTGCTGGTGTTGCCACTACTGTGAACCCGGGGTTTGCTGCCTGCCTGGTTGAAACATTGCTGCTGCTCTGCTGTTGTTGCTGAGCCAGACCCTGCATACTGTGCAGTTCCTGCTGCAGGGATGACACCTCAAGCAGCACCACCCCCGTCTGCAATGGGTCTAGCTCCATGACGTGACGCATCTGACAACTGCTGCTTGTCCCTGTCTCGCTGCAAGCGTGTAAGCTGCAGATATACGGAGGATTTTGCATGTCCTGCTGTTGGCTTTGTTGCTTAACTTGCTGCAGCCATGAAGCCGCTGATGCCGCCAGATGCTTACTGCTAAAACTGACTCCAAGCGTACTATCTGAGATGTTACCTGCGTAAGTGGGTGGTCAGCAGCTCATTCAGGCAGCTTGTGCTTTCCAAGAGATACAGAGCCTCTGCGGCACCAGCAACGGCAGCTTGGCAAACAGCCAAGCAGCAGCTATGCTGCTCACCTGAACCAGTAAGATGTGCACAGAATTTTGCGGCATTGCTCAGCCGTGGCGCTGAGGCCAAGAGCCAGGTGACGAACAGCGCGCACATTGCTGGGATAGCCATGTTGAGTGAGCGCTCAAAGTTTCCTAATCACGCTGCATTCAAGAATCATGATCTTTTGTTTGAGGTGTGTGTCAATCGCCAAATGCTTCTGGGGCAATGTTTGTGAAGGATTGAGCAAAGACGTTTTGAAAACTTGTCACTGACGATGGATTAGTGCAGCTTCAAGGCATGCTTGCTTGGCTTGACCAATCGTTGGTGTGGAGAAGCTTACATTGAGAGTTCATGCTGTCCGCTACGTGTTGGCAACTCCCGCAAGGTACCTTCAGAAGCAATCACCCAACACCGCACCCAAGCCTGGCTTAAACTTGCGCTTAGGTCAGTAGTAAATAGCTGCTGCATGCTTTCCTGAGAGCGTCGTATGCTGCGCTTGGGAAGGTTCGTTGGTCAGATGGCTTGGTTACTACCCACTGTATCTTCAAGCAGAGCATGCTATAGCGCTAGCAAGTGGTGAGAAGGAATCAAGCAGCATATTTGACTGGTTAAGCGTGCATGCACTAGCAGGTGCCCAGGACAAGAGCACCTGTGGGGCCACTGCCTAATTGTGGCACTGGCCTTCTCAAGTACGACCTGCCCACATCATCAGTTTGCAGTTGAGCAGTTATTCACAAGAGTTGAATGTAAATGTGGAGACATGCTTTGGGTTATCAAGTCAGTTGTTGACGGCCGCTGCAACTGCACACACATAGGGTCAGGCCATACCCGGCAGCAGCAGCAGCAGCAGCAGCAGTACCACGCAGCTATTCTACTGCTAGCTGGTGTGATTATGTGAGAGACATTGACACACCTTCGCTGCTGGTAGACCTTGATGGTAAGTACAGAGTTGGTTTGGGTCAGTACATTGCATCAGATGCTGACCTGCTGCACCTGCAACAGCACGACCAAGTGAACTGCAAACGGCAGTCCCATGATACAAGTGACGTTTCGTACTTTCAAATGCATTGTTCCTCTGCACGCAGTGTTTGAGCGCAACTGTCTCAAGCTGCAGTCTGTCATGGAGGCCTACCCCAATGTCAGCATACGGCCACATGCAAAGGTGAGCCATGATGCCGGTTCATCACAATCTTAGCCGGTTCTGTATGTCTCCCACCAACAAGTTGATCTCTCTAGCAAATCCCAGCTGTGGCAAGTTCTCTGGCATCAGATATACAGCCACCATTTTGCATGAGGCGTAATTCACGTGGCAAGATCAATAAATAACAGATGCAGATTGCATCTTATACTTTGCATCTCCTCATACTCATTTAGCGTTCATGCCTGCACTAGCTACGGCCTTTTGTGACTCACTTTTGCAGTGTGACCCAGCTGCGACAAGCTGGTCATATGTGTGCGCTGTGTAGATCAATGAACACTTCAAACAGCACCCACCTATGACCAGCTGGTCACAGCTGGGTCCCACTGCAAAAAGTCACAGTTTCCTGCTGCTGAGCATTCCCACATCTCCAAGGCTGCAGCATGCTGTCAAACTGACTTCAGATACCTCAACATCAGCCCAAGGCACACAGCAGCAGCAGCCACCATTCACATACCTGTTTTACCATGCTTGCTGCGCTCACCTGTTACCTCACCTGCTGTTTCAGGCGCACAAATGCCCCCAGCTTGCGCATCTGCAGCTCAAACTGTTAGGACCAGCTGCTGTGGGGGTTTGCTGCCAGAAGGTGAGCGAGCAGCATCAAGACAATCATCACAGCCGACGAGCATCTCTCTTGAATTGAGCACAGTAGCAGCTCAGGATACCCACAATGGCCATGTATACATTGTTTGGTGGATTGATAAAGGTACTTTCCACTGTGGTTTCTGGTCCAGGGGTGTGATGCACTTCCTGCAAGCAGAAGCGTCCTTACTGCATCGAACTTGAATGTTGTGACAGTTTACTTCAAGCTTCAATTGCAGCACATTACAAAGATCTACACTTGACCTCATCAGCCGCAGCAGTATTGCCATTGAATCTGTAGCACAGCACTGCCAGGAGTGAGGCTGGCAGGAGTCGCCTCCCAGTAACGCTCCAATCTACCCAGGTGCAGTATCCGCTGCCGCCATCTCGGCCCCTGCTGCTGCCACTATCTCAGCATCCTCCGCTGCTGCTGCTGCTGCTGCTGCTGCTGTTTGTGGCCTTGTTCAGGTGAGTGAGGCTGAGGCAATGGTTTCAGGTGGCGTGCTGGACGTGTTTGTCAGCAATGAGGTGGTGGCAGCTCAGAAGATCAACAGACTGGTGGCATTGGCAGCACAAGGTCAGTGTGCTTGACACAAGCAAGTCTGGCAGACTTGTCGAGCAATGAATAGATCAGGATAGAAAGGGTTTTATACTGCTGTGGTGATTCAGAGGAACACAGTTGAAGGTCTGTTGTCTGTTGGAGTATTGGCTGCAAAGATCTGTGAATGCCAGTCATGTAAGCTATGCAGCAGCTGTCTCATTGTTATGTTGCTTACATATGCATGCACTGCGGCAATAGTAGCCCAGCACAGCACAGCATAGGGGTATTCAAGCTTCCTGACTCTCACGCCACAAACCGCAAAATTTACAATTCAGTCAGCTTCAAGTCATGAGGTGTGTTTTTTTCCGGAAAAGTATAAATCAGAGCCTGTGTTGCCGCTGCTGCTGCTGCAGGTGCTCGTGTATCAGTGGTAGTAGATGCACCAGGCCCCTTGCAGCAGCTGGCAGCAGCAGCAGCAACCTGGCAGACCAGCATCAATGTGCTTGTGGAGATCAATGCAGGACAGGACAGGTCAGGGCAGGTCAGGCGGCCGCTGCTGCTGTTTGTTCGCTGTTGCCTGACTGCTGTGCCACATACTCTTGCTGCTTGCGATGACATATGGGCTGTATGATACGGCATATTGGGAAAAAATTCAAATTATCCGTGTCAATTGACTATAGGTGTGGGGTAGAGACGCCAGAAGCCGCCGCATCCCTTGCTGAAGAGGCCGCAAACCTCAGCGCTAAAACCCAGGGTGCGGTCAACTTCACCGGCATACAAGCCTATCATGGGGGATTGCAACATGTTCGCGACCCCCGTGACAGAGCAGCAGCAGTGCAGAAGGTTGTTGACCGTGCTGCTGCTGCTATTGATGGGATTCGTGATCGTGCTGGGCTGAGCTGTCAGGTTGTGACAGGGGGTGGCTCAGGTACTTACAGGCTGGAGGCGGGCAGTGGAGTCTTCACTGAGGTACAGCCAGGTGAGTGCTCTGTCTTGCACTTTGTATCCCCCGTGTATGAGAGGCTTTCTTGTCCATAGTCTGCAATTGATAATTGGAGTTGAGCTGAGCAGGGAGGTCTGCAGATTATAGAGTGTGCATTTACATTTCAGCATGCAAATGCAGTGCAAATACACATTCAAATAATCTGCAGACCTCCCGGCTGAGCTCCAAGTAACATTTGCAGACGTTGGAAGCATGCTTCACCCTACAGCCGTCCTTTGACCCTGAAAGTGACCCAGGCAAGGTGCGAAATTCACTTGAAGCAGGTTCTGTGATTACATGTCTGCCAGTTGGATTGAAGGTTATGCAGTTGTTGATTGTAAGGTCAGGATCCTTGATCAAGGACTCGCCTTTAGTTGCAGTTGTTGCCTTGCATGGTGAAGCACCCATGTCACTGCACACGACCAACAGAGGTTTAATAGCAGATATCTTATTGTAATGAACATGATTAACTGCAGGCTCTTTTGCCTTTGGTGATGCTGATTACGGACGCAACTACCAGGCTGATGGGAAGCAAGGAGAATGGGAACAGTCACTCTGGGTGCTAACACAGGTGAACCAGGGCCAGGGACTCGTTTGGTCTTGGCAACAACTTCATGAATTTGGTGACTCGTTGTTGTTCCTTTTGCGACACTTGCTGCCTACTTGGTGAGCATGTGATTCAGCGTAGCTTGTGGTTCTGCAAATGTTAGGCAGCCCAAAGCATGTGCTATGCTGTGAGGAAAGTATTTATTTTGCCCTCCAGCAGGGTTCATGGGCAGCAGTAGGCACTGCCTCTGACTGTTACAAGCTGTGTGACAGTGCTACATGAGACCCAGCTGGTTGCAAGGACTGCATGTGTCCTGCTTTTGCACCTTATGTCCAACACAGTGCACTTCTTTTTTTGACTTGTCCCCGCCTCAGCATCAGCCAGGCAGAGCATATCAGTGCACAAAATGCCTCATCCAGCCGTGCTGCTGTATTGCCAGGTGCTAGCACTGCAGCCAGCGACTGCTGCAAGAGCAGAATGACACCGGAGCTCAACACACTGCTCGTGTTGTTGTTATCTGCTGCTGTGGTTCAGGTTATGAGTGTATCTCAGTCGCGTGCCTGTGCAGTGGTTGATGCTGGACTGAAAGCAGTCAGCCTGGACTCAGGCCCACCAGTACTGCTGGAGACCCCCAACATAGCTGCAGGACTGGTAGCACCACCACAAGCCACAACCACCACCGGCAGCAGCAGTAGTGGGTTGCCTGCATTATCTTTTGAGGGAGTGGAATTTCTCAATGGAGGAGATGAACACGGCAAACTTTTGTGGCCCCAGGTATACCAGACTGGAAAGTCCACGTATTGTCTAGTTTGACAACCCCAACATTTCAGACGGCAACTGGCAATATGCATGAATGCTTGAATGTATTAGGTAACAGCCCAATGGCCAGAGTATGCTCTTTCAAACCTGGAGACTGGAGGCAGCAACCAAAGGATACCCAGCCCCCTGTTGCCTTGGCATGATATTGATGACAACACATGCTCAGTTGCTGGGCATGTGTGCTCATACAGTGTGCTGCTGCCACTGCTGCTGTAGGCGCTGCACCAGCTGCCTGCACCCCAGTTGCCGCCCATTGGCACTAAGCTCCTGCTTCAGCCGGGGCACTGTGATCCAACAATCAACATGTATGACAGCCTTGTAGCTGTGCGCGGGAACCAGGTTGTAGCAGTCTGGCCAGTAGCTGCCAGAGGACCAGGGCTTTGAGCTGTCAGCTGGGGGCTTTGGTTGCAGAGGGCATGAGACACTTTGCATAATAATTTTGTGCATGAGGAATTCAACATAGATACAAAATAATGACTGTCTTTTTGGAATCAGAGTATACCCAGCATCAAGGATAGTCCAAGGTTCTGAAGAGATTTTGTTTCAAAGCGCCACCAATTTGTAGTGTTTTCAAGCAAGTCATGGTCGTGGTCATAGTCATATCTCGCCGACCGTGTCGCCAACTACGTTGGCAATGAAATATGAAGGGAGTCGGTATGCATGCCATATGGGCACCAGTATGAGTGTAAGCTCAAAGATCATGGTCAGGGCCGTACACAATATGGTACTATCAGAAGAATATATCATGAAGAGCGATGACTGGACTTCCAGAACACGAATGACATCCTGCCTCTCCATACCTCCATTTGGCGCCATCATACCATACCTTACCTTACCATACCATACCATACCATACCATACCATACCATACCATACCATACCATACCATACCATACCATACCATACCATACCATACCATACCATACCATACCATACCATACCATACCATACCATACC
>JABEVS010000582.1:0-35360 GCA_018290735.1 Coelastrella sp. MACC-549 | reverse complement strand
CCCCCCTCTGCTGCTGCTACTGCTGCCCCTGCCAAAACCTCCTCCTCCACCACCACCAAAGCCTCCACCCCCCTGACCCCTGTACTGCTGCTGCTGCTGCTGCGGCGGCGGCGGCTCCTCATTGTAATTTGATAAAGCGCCATACCTGTTGCCACTGCCGCCGCCGCTGCCCCAGCCACCCCTGTTGCTGCTGCTGCTGCCACGGCCTTGGGTACCGCTCCTGCCACCACCGCCGAAGCCGCCCCTGCAGGCCCAGTATCAACCATCAACTGAGACTGCTTAGATAAGATAAAGCTGTGGCCATGCAGCAATTCAGTACTTGACAAGTCTTGCTCATGCGGCTTTGCGATAGGTGATTACGATACAAGGCACTGATGTGTGGGCTGGCGCTGGCATTACCCTCGTCAACTTCTTTGATATTGGGTGGTACAACTGCCTGCTGTCAGACAGTACGGCTACCTGCTGCCCATTCCGCCTCTGTTGTCGTTGTACTGCTGCTGGTTGCGGCCACCCCCCTGCAGCAGACAACAAAAGCATGAAAATTTGACCACCTTGCATTCAAGCCAGTTGAGGCAGGTGCAGCTGTTCAACCCAAACACAGCCTTGGATAGGCACAAAATATAGTTGACACTGCTGCTGTGCGCTGCAAATGCCAGGAATGCACTACAGCAGCGAAGGCTGGCTGCATTATTATCACCTGGTAACCACCACTACCACCTCCCCTGCCTTGGTTGTAACCGCCTGTGCAGTCGAAAGGGAGTTGTCGCAACAGTACCGACATGCACAGTACTAGGCGAGGTGGGCAGCAGTGGGTGCTTGCTTCTGGACCGTGACTTCCCCCCGCCTCCCCATCGTGGACCGCGGCCACCTCCCATCAGACGCTGTATGCAGTTTCACGTGTCATGTGACTGATTTCGAAGCGTGCAAAGGTTTCATTTCAGTGCGCCAGAAAAGACCCCAGCTGAAGCTAGTTCTGATGTGGTGCCAGTGATCAGTTCCAATGGAGACTCATTACTCATGAATTGCATCACATACGGCTTCCTGGGCCACAACATGGAGAGGCCACAATCCCAGCTGTCAGTGACAGGATTCCCGCTGTTTTGACAACGTACCTGTACCTGTGTGCAAGCGGACTCGCAGACATCAGTTCAGCATGATATTCGTGGCAATTGTTTGGTCTGTGCGAGCTTGACTACGGTCGCTTCTGGCTGAGCGGTTGATCAGTTTATGAAGAGGGCTTGCTGAAGACTGCAGCATGCTGGCATCTTACACAAAAACGACACACTTGAATAACGGGCTATCATTCAGTAGCTGGAAGCTTCACAATAAGTTGCCCAGGCGGCATCGAGCAATTCAATGTAGCAGTTCAGCAGTTGATGCTGCAGGTGTGCACCTCAACAGCTGCAGCACACCTGTGCTCACTGGCCTTCGTTCCCATAAGAATATCATAGCATGATGCTCACTGGGTTGTGTGTATAAATGAGTAGTAGTCACCGAGGAAGACCGGCAGTACATCCGCCAAGCTCTTGAACTTGCCAAGAGAGGCCTAGGCAAGACACATCCAAACCCAGCAGTAGGCTGTGTCATTGTAAAAGATGGTCAAGTAAGTGCAGGCACAGTTGATCACCTGTACGCACCAGAGGATCCTTGCCTAGGGAGAGGGTGTATGCAAAGCTGATAGAAACAGTTGCTGTTGCTAATGAGCAACTGGAATATGTATACCTAGTATGATTGAATACTGTGCAATGCCCAATGAGCCTGTACTTGGCTCGCTAACGGGCGGGTTACATTCGTGTAACTTACAAGTTGGAATGCAACTGGTGCACTCCCCAGGATACAGTGCTCTACCCACGCACTTGCAGTCTTGTCTCCACCCATGGCTGACCTGCTCTGCTTTCGTGATCAAACAAGCCACAGCCTGTTCTGTCATGCACAGCAGTTGGATGGGGGTTGTCAACTGCTCCTGCCACTGCATGACAGCGTCCCTGTGATGGGCCGCAGGTTGTGGGTGAGGGTTATCACCCAAAGGCTGGCATGCCACACGCTGAAGTCTATGCACTGAGAGCAGCAGGTGAGCAGGCCTGTCGCAAGCCGCCGTGTTGGAGTCTATCGGGAGAAAGAGCACTCGTGCTCATGTCAAAGGGATTGAGCCCATCATTGTGTATAATGTCCAATGTTGTAGGCACTTTGACACTGATCCAAGGTGCTGCTGCATGAGGGAGGCAAAGCATCATGGTCTGCAGCTGATCAGATTATTGTCTGGGCCATCTGCAAGCCCCTTAGGGTTGTCTCTGTGCTGTGTTATCCACTTCTGTTGATTGTAATGCATGCAGTTACAGGTGTGTGATGCTCTGCTTGACGCCTGCTGCGCAGGCAATGCTGCCAAGGGTGCCACAGCATACGTGACCCTGGAACCGTGCAACCACTATGGCAGGACACCTCCCTGCAGTCAAGCCCTTGTAGATGCTGGAGTAGCTCGGGTAGGCTGTAATAGCAGCACGTCAGGTTGTGAATGACTGCGTCTGGAGCTTTGAGCACCTACTGGGTGCACACAACGGGGTGCTGGGCAGCTGCAATTCTGCAAGTGGCATTACTCTTGCTAATGTAGCACAGGTTGAACGGCACTTCTCCATTAGCATGCACGGACTGGTTGCATGTCGATCACCAGCCAACCTGGCAACACCCCTTAAGCTTCCCTGCTGGTGCTGCATGTAGGTGGTGATCGGTGTGGGGGACCCAAACCCTTTAGTAGCAGCAGCAGGCATCAGTACACTGCAAAAAGCTGGCATCACTGTAGCGCTGGTAGGGGGACAAGAGGAGGAAGACTGTTATAAGATCAACGAGGAGTTCATGAGTAGAATGAAAGAGCAAGCAGCTGCAGCAGATAAAAGCTGAAAACGGCAACAATGCTGCCTCAAGAGCAACCACGTGCTACAAGCAAGATGGTTGGCAGCAATCCTGTAACGATGTCACACCTCAATACCCCAAGAGGATTTCGAACACATGGAGTGGCAGAAAGATGCCATTGCCCGCACCAGTATGTACCACTGTCCTGAAATATATCGACCATGAACCTGCTCTCTCATACCTGCTCCACCTCCCTGATCAGATTCATGAACAAGGTGAAGCAGCACCTCCTCCGCACCAGGAGTAGAGCACCACCTATGCTGCTGCTGATGCCTGCTGCTGTTTATGCCGCAATGCCCTCTTGTGTAGAGTCACTTATTCTATAAGTGGCTACCTGGCCCTCTGCTTTGGTGCCCGTTTTGGCTTGGGGAAGCACTGCTCCAATGTCTGAGTGCCATCAGGCAACAGCCGCACTGTGTAGCTGGTCACAGACTTGTTGGTATCTGTCTGTAGCTTGGCAGCCGCACAGCTGCAGCCCAGTTCACGGAACCTGCACAGCAGACAGCGAGACAGCAGCCTCGCTCTCGTGCCTGTGTGCTGTCCCCGCCACTGAGAAGGATGGCATCCTCCTCCTGACAGCGACGTCCTTGCAGCTGACAGGATTGCCAGTTGCTCTTTGAAGCTGATTACCAGTTGCTCTTTGAAGCTGACGAGAGTATTAGTAGATGGATAAAATCACCGGCTGATGTTGGCTGATGGTAACACTCAATGAGACACAACACAATACACACCATCAAGACAACGTTGTCAGCCAATCTCAAAAGTGCATCAGACTGCGCTGAACTGTCAACAACCAAGAAAATCATACCGTCGGCGCCAAACCCTGCTGATCCTGTTTTGAGACTCACCTGCTGACAAGGTCACTTGCTGTCATTTGGAGTGCCTCCCTCAGACCATCAAACTGCTGAGGTGCCATGTTCCAGCCCTCTACTTCCAGCGCAACAACAAGCAGATGCAACAGCAATAGATGTTTGCGGTAATCACTACGAGTGTACACTGCATTTCCTCCCTCAACACTGCACGGCAGATGAGACAGCAGGGCAGCACGGGAGTCAGCAGGCATTCATTATCGACACAATGCAGCACAGGGGATGAACCCTGGCTGGGTGGCTGAAGGGTGTAGACACTGAGACACACTGACAGACCCTGAATGGCGGTGCAGCTGTAGGATTAATCCTCAACCCCGGCAGCAGAACAGACTGTGAGTGTCACACTGCTGTCTGACAGGTGCTGCATACCAGCTCATGGCTGTCTGCTGAGCGAAGTTTGCTGCTCTACAGTGTAGCAGCTACGTCAAATGGCCCAAATGATGACGACATACATCTCTGCCGTACTGCACCCAAACTCCTCACTCACCCCTTTTCATAGAACTGGTCCAGCAGTGCTTCCAGCACATCCCTGCGCCCCATGTTCAACACTCTTGCCAACTCATCCAGACCACCAGGCCGGGCAGGCGCGTCGTCCTGCAGCAAGTAAGCAGAGTGCTGTCAACAACATCCTGCTGGCCATTGACATCGCCTGCTTGGCCACTTTGATGGCGCGGACTTTTGCTCAGGAGGCAACAAACAGTACTTGCTGATGATACATGACATAAGCTAGTAGTGCAGTAGCTCACGGTGGCTGGTCTTGGTGGAAAGGTTTTAAGCTTTGGTTTGGCAGTAGCTAGCTGTATGAGAGCTGCCAGCAGCGCCAAGTGTCGTGCCTTCTTCTTGCGCTCAGCATCCTTGCTGGCCGGGTAGTTTGACAGCAACTGGAGGCGGGTGATGATGTAAGCAGGGACTCTCTTCTTCTCTCTTAGGGCCTGTAGGGCGGAAGTGACATGTAACAGAGTGTTGTTTGTGCCATTTGACCGCTGATATGAGAGGACAATCTGCACTGCCTGTGTCACATGGTGGCAGGGCACCTCTGGATCAAATGAGGTATGCCACTGTTGGCTGCAGATAGGCTCTGCGACTGCTGGTGATCAAGCACCAAACAGCCCTCCACTGCAGCAGGGCGACATCCCTTCAGCCAGCACCTCAAACACAGTCACCCCACACAAGTGTCCCCACCTGCAGGTCTGCTGGCTTCTCTGCTGCATGTAACAGCTGTCCAATATTAAGTGCGGACATGAGCTGTGATGGGAACATGATGTTGATCTTGTACGCGTCTGCAGGCTTGGTGGCTTGTGGATTGTGAGTGGGCAGCACACGAGCAGCACCCAACTTAGCCATCACCTGTGGACAACAACAGCAGCAGATACAGCAGCAGATCCACCATCAGCAGAGCACCACGCTACATGCCTAAGTGAGCATCAGTGCATGGCCTGTGAACACTGTGACCGTGCTGCTGGTCTGTTTGGACACAAAGGCCCAGTGGACCAGGTTGATCTGGCCACTAGAGCATCCCCCCTGAGTCCTAGTTCTAGCTCAAGCAGGGTTCAAGGATGTTTATTTATATTCCCCCTCACCTCCTCCCTTGTCTCCCCTGTTGCTGCTGCCTTGGCCGCCACCTCACCCATGATGAGGCGCAGCCGGTCCTCGTCAGCATTGCGGTCAACTACCACCTGAGCTTCATCACGCTGCCGCAGCTGACGGCGGCGACGAGTGGAGCCAAACGCCTCAACAAGCCTGAAGGCAGCGTGTGCAGGCAGTGAGCAGCCGGGGTGCACATACAACTGTGCTACAGACGTGATTAGGCTCAGTCAGCGGCAAGGGGCTGTGATGATGTCTCAAGCCCACAGAGCTGATCATAGCTGATGATGATTGTGAAGGGATGCAACAATATGCCTCTTTCCTTTACTCACTTGCGTGCATCTGTTCTGCTGGCAACTGGGTCATGCGGTCTCTCCTGTGGTGGTTTACCCTGAGGTTTATTGAGCCCCGCCACCTCGGCATCAGTGAGGTATAAGGTCTGAGGCTCAAGTTTGACCACCGTGTCACCCCCCACTGGTGACAGGGTGAGACGGCGTGTGGCATGGTTGTAGACGCCCACGCAGTACCTGCAGGAGCAGGAGGAGTGATAGTGGGGGTGACAGCAGGTGGACACCAGGAGTAGGGTGGGACAAGACATTCAGGCGTGCTTGGGCTGCCAGCTGCTGTCATTGTGGAAGGGTGTGGCTGCTTTGATACCTCTTCATAGGTGCCTGCTGGGGTCTGCAGTCTTCGACTCTAATCTGCATTCTGAGCTTGCTGTATGTATCACAACTGCTCAACAACTGTACAACAGTAGCTTGATGGGCAGTGTGCTCTTGACATGAGACCTAGGCCTAAGTTTTTCCTATGCCTGCTGATGGTGCTGCTGCTACGTACTTTGCTTTATCATGTGCTGTTTGGGGGGGCACTGCTGTGCTGCCAATCAAGTTGGCGCCTGGCTGCATGCACAAACACAGCACCAGTTGCAGCAGTGTGCATCAGTGGGCACCAATGCAAAAGGTGCAGACTTGCATCAGTGGCACGCACCGCCAACTGAGGATGAGCTGTGCAAAGACAGACTGCATCAATAGCTGCTGTACGCAGTGTACCCTGTCAGCAATAACCATGCGCAAGGGGTACACAAGGGAAGCATTGTGGCTGCAGGCCGGTTGCAGCTGTGATGCCACCCTACATAGACTCTGGCAGAGCCCTAGCAGCAAATGCATGCTTTGCCAAGCCTTATGACACGAGGTATAGCCAGCGGCAAGATCTTGTGACACAGACCCATCCTGGCCAACAGGCAGCAAAACATTTATGCTGCTTACAGGAAATGAAACTGGACAGGAGAGCTGGCACATTCAAGGCTCAATTGTTCAATAACGTACCATTCGATGCACAAGAAACATGGGCAGCTTTTTTTGGGGGTCTTTGGGCCCGTAGGCCTGCAGCTCGTACTGTTCTTCGTGCTTCACATCATTGCTGGGGAAGTGTACTAGGAAAGGGGGCACACTCTTCCTGGGTGCCTTCTTCTTCTTCACTTTTTTGCCTTGTGCCTTCACCTGTTGCTTGCCCTTTGCATCTGTAACTTTTGCTTTTTTAGTTCGTTGAATTCCTTTAACTTCTATCTTGATCTCCACCCTTTTTCGCTTTGTGCCTGCTGGCATGCTGCCTTACTGCTGATTTAGGCAGAGGTGGCAGGGTAGGTCTCAGGCGTATGTAAACATCTATTGGCAGTACCAAATTGTTGCATGTATGATTGGATGTATGCGGAGGCACACGGATGGGACACAGAAGAAATCTGGTGTTACGGTGCCACGAGATTGCACTGGTGACAGCTTAGAGTCATGGTCACGGATGTTGAGATATGCATCTCCTATCAATCAACGCTTGGGCAACTTGCAGCCGCTTGTCGGGATGAAGCTGACCCGTCAGCACGTTGTTAGACGGCTGCACTGGGTCCTGAAGTGCGTAAGCCGGTTTTGCGCTGTGTGTCTGTTTCAGACTCTCTAATAGACATTATGCACAGCTAGCGGATTGATGGTGCCTTAGTATGCAGTAGAACCGCTTCAAACTGCTCACTGCCTGTCCAGCGTCGCTGGTGGGTCTGTCTGTGCTGCGTCAAACTCATTGCCTTTTTGTCAGAGTATTCAGGTACTACCATCAGAACGTATCGAAGCTCTAGGTGGCCTGTAGTGTGCAACATGGGGAAGAAAAGGCAGCAGCGGCCAGAAAAGCATGAACGTGACTTGGGAACACAACTTGAGGACCCAAACACATATGGAGTGAGGGTAAGTTAGCACAACCACCCACGATGTGCTGGCAGCCACTTAGAGTCCTCCATTTCTTGAGGACCTCATGACCGCTGCAAGCCTGGTACTGTGCTGCTAAAGGAAAAACTTCACGACCCCTCTAGACATGCTGTGCGCAATTGACTATCCCTTTGTATACGTGCATTGCAGACAAATCCACGAGCAGAAAAGCGCCGCAAGAGACGCAATGATGAAGATGAGCTTGAACAGGTGAGCCAATGGCTGTGCTACCAGTGTTCCACAGCATAATCTGTCATCTTGGCATCTGGCACATCATACAAATTGAAGTGATTTCGATTGTGAACCGCTTGCCCCTCTTGTGGCAAGGGGGTTCGGCAGCCAGGACAAGTCTGGTTGTCAGGCTGGCACCTGTGGGAGATGCTCACGCCTACTTGCCCTTAGACCCTGCCTCATCAGCTAGTAACAGCCGTAAGCTGTGCCACAGTTGTGTGCCACAGCTCGCTGGTCTTGGCCTCTGGACTGCGAGTCATGGTTGGGTCTTCCTCGTGCCTGTGCCCTTTCAGGCTGTTCCTGCAGATGTTTCAGCCCGCATCCTCCGGCAGGCCCGTGCTCAACAAGAAGAACTGGATGCAGAAGAACAACACACAGCAGTAGCAGCAGCAGCAGGTGGAGCAACAGCAGCAGCGCAGATACCAGCTGGTGCCATAGCAGCAGCCCTGCAGCAGCTGGCTGACAGTGATAGTGAAGGGGGTGATGATGATGGTGATGGCTTCACTGAAGTGGGGAGTGTGTGGGGAGCTGATGAGGTGAGGCAGCCAACCACAAGCAGCACAGCAGCGACATGCATGCCAGCAGCATACAGGCAGTCGCTCAGCATGCTGCAGCAGGTGCACAGCAGCGTTGAGTTGCAACCCAACATGTTATATCACTTGCCAAGACAACTGACCTCTGCAGCATGTCACAGCAGCCTTAGCAGTATGTATGATGCCCAGCATGCCAACTGCAGCAGCAGCAGCAGGTGACGGTCTGCAATAAGTAGTGTACATCACAACCTCATACAGCGCTGGCCACTCACACAGCTGCTGCTGTCCTGGCTGTGATGCACAATTCCACACAGGATGACATTAGCCCTGATGATGAGGCCGCCCTGGCTGCCTTCATGAGCCCTGCAGCACTGGACGGGAGCGGAGCAGCAGCACAGAAAACGTTGGCAGATGCAATCATGGCCCGACTGCAGCAGCAGTCAGGGGCAGCAGCAGCACCACAGCAGCAGCAGGATTTTGGGTGAGTTGCAGCTGTGGCTGCTATGTTTTCACTGCTGTACACTGCCTGCCCGCAGCACAACAGCTCTTGTTCATTCTGCTGCCAGTCAGCAGCGTCAACAAGCAGATCTGCAGCTCGTAGGCAGGCCGTTCATAGAAAATGAGCCCAATCACAGCAAGTGCGCCTGCCTGTATGTGCCTGAGCCAGTCAGCTTTTGCTCATGTTCCTTGAGCAACATGTTGTGGCTCATGTCCTGGTGTTTGCTGCCCCTGTTACTGCTGCTGCAGTGCTGGCAGCCTTGCAGGCCTTGATGATTCTGTGATAGAAGTGTACCGGGGTGTAGGTCAGCTGCTGGCCAGGTTCACAACAGGCAAGGTGCCCAAGGCGTTCAAGATCATACCCAATCTGGTCAACTGGGAGGAGATACTGCAGCTCACAGACCCAGAACACTGGAGCCCTCATGCAATGTGAGTGCTTTTATTGCTGAGTTTGGGACACATCATCAGGAAACATCACCAGACAACAGGCCCACCAGGTTGCAGCATGTCCTGCTTCACTTGCTGCTCACTGCTGGTGTTCACCGATGCTCACTTTCCATCCTGGCGTCCACAGACAAATACGTCCAATATATCCTACAAATCACTACCCATGGTCTGCAGGTACGTGGCCACAAAGATGTTTGTGTCCAACTTGAACTCCCGGTTGGCACAGCGCTTTCTGGCCCTGGTGCTGCTGCCGCGAGTGAGACGAGACATAGCACAACACAAGCGGCTGCACTTTGCCCTTTTCCAGGCACTGAAGAAGGCGACCTACAAAGCAGGGGCCTTCTACAAGGTGAGTGGGCCTGGTAGAGGAGGTGTGGAGATCACAAGCACAACTATCAGAGGGGACCTGAGGGGTCCACACACAGCTGTGAGCGGTCTTCAATTGCCACCTTTGGTGCTGTCTGTGTGTCATCAGGAAACCATGGCTTCCTTGCTTCACTGTTACGCCCCTTGATCCAACTAAAGATTACGGGCGGAAGATCAATTATTCACAGCAAACTGCAGGAAAAGTTGTTTGGGGTTGATCTGGATCGTTGTTGCTACTGCCTGCAGGGCCTGTTGCTTCCCTTGTGTCAGAGCCGCAGCTGCACGTTGCGTGAGGCGGTCATTTTCAGCAGTGTGTTGCGGCGCAGCAGTTTGCCTGTGCTGCATTCTGCTGCTGCGCTGCTGCGACTGGCTCAGCTGGAGTACTGCGGTACAACAAGTTTCTTCATACGAGTGCTGCTGGACAAGAAGTATGCGCTGCCGTACAAGGTAGGGAGGGTGCTTTGAGAGCTGGTAACTGTGCTACAGGAGGCTCAGGAAGCAGAAGGAGTGAGGGCCTGCACTCTCTCATCTGTAACTCATTGCGTGTACCCAAAGCCAACTGATCTCCTTTTATGTCCACGCCAGCCTGTTTGGTCACTTCGAAGCGAGAATTCTCATGGCCCTGCTGCTGTGGTTCTTGTGCGTGTTGTCATGCTGCAGGTCGTTGATGCACTGTCTGCTCACTTTCTGTCCTTTAGCTCTGAGGACCGAGTGATGCCAGTGGTGTGGCACCAGGGGCTGCTGTGCTTCGTGCAGCGCTACAAGCACCAGCTGACAGCAGCAGACAGAGACGCGCTCAAGCAGCTCACAAGCAAGCAGCAGCACCATCTGGTGAGTTCAGGGATGGGACCATGCAGATCAATCACCGTCTCTGAAACACTGCTGGGGCGGCAGACAACAGTCGAGGGATTTGCTGCAGCCTCGGTGATGGGAGCAACAGTTTCATGCCCAGGGCAACAGTGCCCTCATGACTACCATGACAGGCGCTGCGGGTGTAAAGCATGCCAAGTTGTTCCATTGCCTGCAACAAGTTGTCACGCCGTTGTTTTTGTGCAGGTGAGCCCAGAGGTAGTGCGCGAATTGGAGCAAGCAGTGCCCAGGGATGGCCGGCCCAACAGTACAATAATAGCAGCAGCTGCAGCTGGGCAGGTGCAGAAAATAGTGGTCGAGAGCAGAGTCGGGCAGCATGTGACAGAAGACGTATTCAATATGCCACCAGTTCCGATGATGGATGAAGACTAGGCATGCGTGTGTGGTTGCTATCAGTGGGGGACACTTGTCCGCGAGTTCTGCTTGTTATGCATACCCAGGCAGGCAGCATAGGGCTTGATTGTGTGTCTGTGAAATACTCAAAATGGTTTCCGAAAACCTTACGAGGCTTTATGCCATCTAGGCACTTGCGGTACACGGCAGCGACGGGACCACCAGTGATCGTTGGTTCCCTGCGATACTTAGGCCCTAAAACAAAGGAACGGATCGATGTGTGATGTTGCATGCAAGCGGCAATGCCGTCAAGGCAAGGATTAGGTTTAGGAAAGTATCCGGCTAACACATGTCACTAGGGTAGGAGACAATCGACCTACGCTGGAAAGCGGAGTTTGCCCCAGCGATGGCCCTTCGGAAGGCTAACTGGTCGCCGCAACTCTCAAAATCACTGCTCCCGAACATGATTCATGGCCAGCGACAGGTGCTTCGCAGATGCTACTACTCAGGCCCGGGTGCCTGGAACTAGTTTAGGACTGCGGCACTCTAAAAACAAATGAATTGACCATGAAGTGACCCCAAAATCCACAGATCGAACCAGCAACCTCTCTAAAGCAGCTCGTAGTTATCTGACCTCCGTAGGCGTGAGATGGCTAGAGTGCATGGTCCCAGTGCCGTATCGTCGGCACTCAGTCGCCATCGCTCCCTTTCACCTCCTCCAAGAACTCTGACTGCAGCCTGGAGATCGGGTGCGTTTCAGCTGGCCACAATCGGGCCCACCTGGAGACAGTGTCTTGCTCGCTGTCCACGTCAGAAGCAGCTTTCTGGAGCGTAGTAACCCGTATAACAGATATCAGTTATACGTTAGGATAGCATGATAGCGAGCTGATCATTGTGGAGCGCTGCAGCACGGCGGGTCACCCGAAACAGAACAGGCACTACAGCCTGCCAACAAACCAACTTATCACCGCACCTCGCACGACATCTTGTCCTCTAGTCTGAAGAACGCTTTATAAGTTGCTTCTGCCTTGTTGTGCAGGCGTCTCTCATGGCGGCAGCCGCAGCAACAGCCCCTGGACCAGCAGAGGCAGACCCCCCACCTCTCACAGCCCCAGGCGCTGCACCACCCCGCCACCTCTGAGAGCAGTGGCAGTTCCGCTGCAGAATGACGTGCTGAGTGACGCCGACCTGAGCCTTGATGTTGTGAAAGTTCAGATCAAGCTGTCTCAGTATGTGACCAATTTTGGTCAGGTCATTAAGGTTGTGGGTGGGGCACCTGAGCTTGGGGAGTGGGATGTCACACGGGTGAGTGTCTGTGGCTACACGGCTGCTGCTGTAGCACCTAGACCCACGTAGCAGGATCACCTGCCTGGAATGCCTGCACTCGATGAACAGAGGCATATAAAAATCCCCACTTCAGAGTTCATGGCTGGTCGGTCACATTGTGTCCACTTGACAACATGAATATGACGCACATCTGCAAACGATCTTGTACCACGTCATCATGTGACGTCAATGAGGGCCACCTTTGGCGCTGCGTCAGACGCAACATGACAACACGGCCTGGGATGTATATTGTTTTTTGCGTACACACATTTTCTCTGCTGTTCGCTGCTGTTGTGCCACAACAGTGTGAGCCACTCTAATCAGCTAACCATGCCACTCTAATCAGCTAATCCTGCCATATTGGTGGTTGGCACTTTGAAGACAGCTGCTGCCATGTATGCAAAGGGTTGTGTAGTCCACATGCAAGGGGTTGAAGGCTTGCTTATTTGTGTTGCATCACATCCATCCAACCAGTGTCCATGAAGGAGTTGGATGAACCACTACCTATGTCTGCTGCCATTCTTACACCACTTTGTTGGTCTCCTCGAGCCATGATGGGAAGAATATACATCAGCTTAGGCATGTACTACAGCTGACATCAGCTGCAGGACCATGATGCAGCCCATTCCTCAACCCTGCTGTCATGGCAGAAGCAACCCCTGAACCAACCAGACTGCTGCGACCTGTTTCAGCCAACAGCAGCTGTCAACAGTCATATTCACTGTGTCCATCATGACTGCCACCTCACCCACCACAGGCTCCCACCATGGACTGGAATGAAGGCCACAGCTGGACACTCACAACATTCCTGCCACCAGGAACGTACCCATTTAAGATTGTGGTTGCCAGCACCACTGGCGGCCCGGAAGCAGCTCGCTGGGAGTCAGGAAGTAACAGAAGCATCACTGTTGCTGCCAACAGCCCTGAGCTTGGCACAGCCGCATTGGTGCTGGTTGACTGTGACTTTGACCAGACACAGACAACCAGGTCCCAGGTCAAGCGTGTGACCGGGATAGGGTTCAGGAGCAGCAGCCTCAAGGGAAACCCTCACTTGAGCAGTACTGGGGCTGGAGCAAACAGGCCAGCAGCAGCAGCAGCAGCGCTACCAAGTGCTGGTGCCATGGCTGGCGGCAACAGCACTGGTCTGGTGTCAAGATTAGCTGCTGCTCCTGGCATCCTTACCAGTAAAGTTACTGCTAATGCATATAGCCCTGCTGCTGCTATTGCTGCTGCTGCTGCCAGCCACCCAGCAGCAGCACCCTTCATGCAACAGCAGGAACAGCAACAGCAGCAGCAGCAGCAACAGCCGGCTGCAGCAGCTGCAGCAGTCGCCGCAGCAGTACCTAGTTACGCTGCAGCAGTACCTGCAGCGACGACAGTGCAGCAACTGATGCTGCAGCAGCAGCGGATGCAACAAGAGCTCCTGGAGCAGCAGCAAATGCAACAGCAGGAAGAATACATGAGACAACATCAGTTGCAGCAGCAGCAAGAGATGTTCAAGCAGCAGCAGCTGCAGCAGGAGCAAGAGATTATCCAACAGCAGCAGCTGCAGCAGCAGCAAGAAGAGCATGCAAGGCAGCAGCAGTTACAGCAGGAGCAGTTGCGGCAGCGTGAAGAGCGTGCAAGGCAGCAGCAGTTCCAGCAGGAGCAAGAGATGATGAGGCAGCAGCAGCAATTTATGCAGCAGCAGCAACTGCAGCAACAGCAAGAGCTGATGCAAGAGCAGGAACTACAGCAGCAACAAGTGCAGCAGCAACTGCGGCAAATGCAGGAGCAGCAGCAGTTGCAGCAGCAGCCCGCACAGCAGGCTCAGTCTACCCTGGCTACTGCTGGCGCTGCTGTGGCAGTGAAGCCGGCCAAGAGCGTTGTGGCAAGCTTCATCAAGAGTGAGTGCTGCTGTGACAGCCGTGATGTGTGCTGGGACTGACTGACATTAGCAGACACACCACACCTTGAGGTCATGCAGCCACCATCAGCTCTGACAACTTCTTCACTGAGCATGATGATGCATACAGCTGACTGCTGCCAGGTCGAGAGTTGAAGGTTTTAAGATGGTCTCATCAGCATCCAGCCATCGGCTGCAGTATTCCTGCGGTCAGGTGCTGGCGGCATGCCATCAGCTGTGTGCTGCTGCTGCTGCTGCTGCTGTCGCCCCGCAGGTCATCTTCAAGTGGTTGAGCATCAGACTCGCGCCATGATTCAACAGAATGAGCGGCTAGAAGCGAGGATGATGGCCCTGGAGGCACATGTCAAGGTGAACAGGGCTCTCTGCAGTTGATATAGCAAACAGCACGTGGAAACAACATGTTGCAGCTTGTTAGATGACATGCTACAACACTGGGAGGCCTGTACAATGGTCTGTACTGCTCCTCAGCTTCATGCATGCTGGGGCTGCCTGTGCAAACCGGTCACTAAATAACACGGTACTCACGCTGACTGCTGCTGCTGCTGCTGTGATGTGTTTGCTCAGAGTTATGATAACACTGTTCTCGATGAGTTGGCCTCAAAACTGCAGCAGCAGCAGGAGGGCAAGGACTATGAGGAGAAACTGCAACAGCAGTTGGACGAGCAGCAGGCAACAGCTGAGTCGCTGGCAGCAGCAGCAGATGCAGCAGCAGCAGCAGCGGCTGCAGCAGCTGATGAAGTTGCCAGCGACTACGGGTGGCAGCAGCAGGATGAGCTCCAGGTTGATTATGAGCAGCAGCAGCAGCAGCAGCAGCAGCAGTATGATGAACAGTTGGAGACAGCTGTTGCTGCGTCTGAGCTTGTGCGCCAGTTTATGGCTACATACAGCAGCAACAGCAGTGACAGCATTGACAGCTTGCCAACCAGTCACTGGAGAAGCTCCATCAGGGAAGAACCTAATGCTGCTGCTGCTGCTGTCAGCAGTAGTGCTGCCCAGCGCAGCAGAACCAGCAGCAGCGTCAGTGGTGGCTTCCCCGGCCCCATCAAGATCACGGGTGTCAGTGGCACATACAGCCGCTCAGACAGCAGTGCACTGTTTCCATATGACACCCCAACACCAGCAGAAGAGATCATTGCAGCCTGGTCAGCCCCTGCTGCTGCTGCTGCTGCCAGCACAGCAGGGTTGGCAGAATCAGAAGTGGACATGGGGACAGCAGAATTTGAGGGTGAGGATGCAGCAGTTGCATCAGGAGATGATGACGATGATGAAGTTGTG
The DNA here is from genome assembly GCA_018290735.1 of Coelastrella sp. MACC-549. Lineage (NCBI taxonomy): Eukaryota > Viridiplantae > Chlorophyta > Chlorophyceae > Sphaeropleales > Scenedesmaceae > Coelastrella > Coelastrella sp. MACC-549. Next base: position 19,966 of record JABEVS010000582.1, on the reverse strand, counting down.
AGCAATGCGAGTGAGGGTTATGCCTCAGATGAGGAGTATGATCTGACAGAGGCTCACAGCAGTGATGATCATGATGATCATGATGTTGGATCAGTGATCAGTACCTTCGAAGAGGATGAGCGAGGCGCAGAACACAGTGCTGCCAGCAGCAGTTCTGACACAGCTGTTGATAATTTGGCTCAAGAGTTCCCTCAAACATTGGACATGGTTGCGGGCTATACACTACCCAGCAGCACTGCTGCAAGCAGCAGCAGCAGTGGGATTGGCAGGTTTAGCAGGTCAAAGAAGAACCTAGACCCTAAGTGGCAAGCAGCTCATGCCCGGGCACTGGCCTGGGCAAAGACCCAGAAAAGTGTGACTCCTGAAGATGGGCTCACCAGTGAGAGTGAGATAGAAGATGAGGAGGTGCCTTGGTGGCTCACTGACTCTCTACCTGCCAACAGGCCAAACCCCAAGGCCCTTGGCAGTGGCAGCAGCAGCAGTGGCAGCAGTCCTGTGGCCTTGTCAGGGGGGGTGAATGCTGCGTCTTATGGGATGTACCAGCACCTCAGGTGGAGCAGGAGCCGGGTCACTGCTGACACATTCGTAGCAAACTCCAAGGAGGCTGCTGCTGCTGCCAGTGAGCGACTGCAGCAGCACCACCTTGATGAGCTCACAGGCAATGATGGCAGCAGCAGCAGGGTGAGGCAGCCGCGCCTGGGGTTCTCTGGTGAAGGGGTCACACTGGCAATAGCCACACCCTTCACTGCTGCTGCTGCGGCGGCGGCGGCCAATGCATCTCCTGTGGTCTACAACAAGCAGCAGCAGGCGTACAAAGCAGCAAAGGCAACAGGCCTGACAGACCAGGCTGCTGCCATAGCTGCCACTGCTGCTGCTGCCAGGGTGGCTTATGGCTACCCTGATCCTGCTGCTGCTGCCGAGCACAACAGCAGGAACAGGCCGGCTGCTGCTGCTGCAGACAAGACATCTGCTGCTGTTGCTGCTGTGTCAGCCGCCATCAAGACGCGTGTTCAAGTGTTGGCAGTCGCTGATGTGGCGGTGCATCTGTCTGCAGCAGTGGACCAGATTGGCACCTCAGGCACAGCTGATCTAAGCTCTGTGGACACAGCAGGGGCAGCAGCAGGCTTAGATACACGCCCTGAGACACTGCTGCCCCCTGAGCTGGTGTCTACTGACATTCTGAGCCTGCCTACAGCCCGTGGTGTAGCAGCACATGGGCAGCATGCGGCAGGCAGCAGCAGCAGCAGCAGCAGCAGTGGCACCTTTGTGCAAGGATACTCATCAAGTACTGATTACAGCGATGATGAGATGTGTGATGATCATGATGATCATGATGATGATGATGGCAGTCATAACCAGGATGAGGACAACACAGATGACCCGGCATCAGCATCTGAGCTTGAGCAGTTGGCGGCACTGCAGCAGGAGAATCAGCTACTGTCTGAGCTGGCAGAACTGACAAACAGGCTCAAGCACATGCAGGATCAGGCACAGCAGCTGGAAGATGAGGCAGCGGCTGGCAGCAGCAGCAGCAGCGGGGTTCCAGCAAGTACTGCTTCAGAAGTTCGAGGGGTGCTGGGACTGGCTTTGGCCAGCAGGATGCAGCAGCAGCAGACTGCGTCGGGCAGCAGCAGCAGCAGGGGAGGTGCACGGGATGTGGACTCCATGAAGAAACTTGTGGAAGCAATGCAGCTGCGCATGAAAGCCACAATGCTGCAGAAAGAAATCTCAGACAAGCAAAGGGCCCTTGCTGCATGTGTGGCAGCCAGTAGCAGCAGCAGCAGCAGCCGTGGTCTTTCTGTGCACTCACCATCAGCGACGGCAGTCTCTGCTGCTGCTGCAGCTGCTGTTACTTGCAGCTCAGCTGGAGCAACAGCCGTGCAGCCCAAACCAACAGCAGCGTCCATGGGAGCACCAGCAATAACCACTGCTACTGCAGCAAGACCAGCAGCAGCAGCAGCAGCTTCAGCTCCGGCAGCAGGACCACTCAAGCCGTGGGATCGCACAGCAATGACCACTGCTACCGCTGTTGCTGGAGTGATGTCTGATGATGATCATGACACTGGCCCTCAGGGCAGATCCAGCAGGTTTACCCCTGGTGGTGGCAGCATCAGCGGGGTGGCCTTCAGCCAGTCACGCACTGCGGGTGGTGGCAGCAGCAGCTTACCAGGAGTACCTGCTGCTGACAGCAGTCAACCTCGCACAGCAGCAACAGCTCTGTCTTCTTCACTGCAGATTGATGTAGCAGTAATGCGTGAGAAGATAGCGGCACTGCAGCAGAAAGTCAGCGCAAGAAAAGCTCAGGTGGCAGCACTGTCACGTGCAGCTGCTCCTGCCACCGCCTCGGGCAGCAGCAACAGCAGCAGAACAGACCCACCCGGCCTGCTCAGTGCTGCTGCTGCTGCTGCCACAGCCACTGCAGTTGCAGCAGTGACAGGGCCAGCTCTGGCTGCTGAGGTGTCTGCTGCACCTGGGCCAGCCGCGGCAGCAGCAGTTGCCAAACCAGCAATTCTGAGAAGCTACGACAGCATGGATGACTCATCACTGCTACCAGCTGCCAGGTTTGTTCAGTCTGCAGCTGCAAGCCTTTTTAGCAGTGCTCCAGAAATGGTGGCAGCAGGTGCTGCTGCTGCTGCTGGCAGTAGCATCTACAGGAGCCAGGACAGCACTGATTGCACAGATGGCAGCAGTGTCAGCAGTATGTATGGCCGGGCCGCACCTGCATTAGTGGAGGCAGAGGTGTGCAAGGATACTCGCCTGGCAGCGCTGGAAGCCAGGACTGCTGCCGCCGTTGCTGCCAGGGAGCAGCTGAGTCAGCAAGCACTGGAAGCCAGACAGGCACTTGCTGACTTGACAGACAGGAGAGCAGTGGCACCAACTGCTGCTGACAGCAGCAGCAGCAGCAACGTGTTGAGTCAGCGTGCACAGCACGCCCAGCGTGTTGTCTCAGCACTCAGTGACTGGGAGTCCCGTGCAGCAAATGCCAAGCAGAGCTTAGAGGCCTTGGAGCAGCAGGCAGCAGCAGCATTGGCTGAGCTGGAAGCTCATCAGTCACAGAGCAAGAGAAACACCACAGCCAGGCAGCAAGGTTTAGGGCTGGGGTTCAGCAGCTCAGACCTTCCCAGGATGCCTGGCTGGCACATGCAACCCACTGCTGCCACGGCAGCTGCAGGATTTGGCAGCAGCAGCCCATGGGGTGGAGTTCAGCTGCCAGACATGTCAAGGGACAGCCGATTGACGAGGGTTTTAGAGAGCCTGCAATCAACACAGCCGGATCCTGCTGCTGCTGCCTTTGTCACTGGTGTGGCAGCAATAGCTGCAGTGCAACATGCTGGACACCTGCTGCATGGAGTAAACCTGCATCTGTAAGGGTCTGACAGGGTGCTGCCACTGTGCATGCGGGCTTGGCCACGTCTGCTGAGTGACAGCGCATATCCAGCAGTACAACATGTGGAGCAGGGTCGGCAGAATTGAGCAGACTGATCTGCCTGTCCCATTTGCCATTGCAGTGGAACTGGGAGTGATGGGCGTGCCCTGGTCTGTTCTGCACTGTCTCTGCTTCTGTGAGGGTTGAAGGATGGAAATAGTGATTGTATGGCAGCGATCATCATGTTACAATGGTGCTCATTATTTGGTATCAAGCGCTTGCAGAGTCTGCAGGTCTTGAGGGTACTGTTCACGTGCACTTTCTGAACACAGCAGCATTATTAATTGGCAGCTGCTGAGGTTCAATGACCACGTGCAAGCAGGGGTTCAAGCATGATCATGTGATGTGTTTTTATCATTCTCCTGACCATACCTCTTGCTGGACAGCTTGGGCAGTCTGCCTCCTGAGAACACGGGACATTTGATGTACTCCAGTGATCCTTCATTTGTGTGAGCTGGCTTATGGGAGTGTGTATGGTGGCTGTGTAGTGGCCAAATGCTAGCCTGATTCCCTGCTACTTCTGAATGATTCATGCACTCTCTGGCCGGCCTCGTTGACGCCTGCAGCATTCTGGATGTGGTCACTTGTTCTGCTAGCTGTGCCTGTGAGTAGTTTGGCATCGCTGTGAAATCTGTGCCATGTCGCTGGTCATTTTATCTGACTTAGGCTTGTGAATGGGAGTGGAGAGCTGCGACCACAGTCAGCGAGCCTGTGCTTGATGTGTTCATATATGGTGACTTTGGGCATATTGCAGGTTGTGGAAGTTGCAGGGGAAAACAGGACGAGGATTGAGACTGAGGGGGCTGTTCTGTACGACCCAAACCTTTTACTGCACTCGTCTGGGTCGCAATCATGTGGCTACTTGACTTGAGTCTTGCATGGGTCTGGTCACCTCTTGACACCTGCATGGCCACTGCAGTACGTTGTGCATGATGGCTTGTTGTGGGGTCCTTCATGCTGATACTGGGTCTGTTGCAACTGCAAATGTGCCTCTCACATACAGCGTAGCCTATGAGCGCTTCTCTCCATCTTTCCACGTCGTATCATTGCACTTCTCATCATGTCATTGCATCTCTCAATAGCACCTACCATGATTAGAACAGCAGGCTATGCATTTGACTGCAAGCGTGCAAGAGGTTCAGTGCAGCCTCAGCAGCAGGGTGGGATGGTGGGCTGCTGGGACAGCTTCTTGTAGCATTGCTATAGCTGATCGGTTGCATGTCTATTGATCTCTTCTGTTTGCCTTGAAATGCAGTATGGTGGGCCCTGTGAGCCTTCAGCAGCCTGCCTGTTACTTGTGACTGTACAGCTCCAAGCACATGACCGGCACGGCCCACAGCGCCCATATGCCATTTTGTCGGAGGCTGGCCAGACTTGTAGCTGATTCGCAGTATCAACAGTCTCACTACCAATGGCAATATCACGGAAAGCATCTTTAGGGCACTCGCTGCATCGCCAGTTCGGCGAACTTCGCCGAATATTCGGGCCCGTACGCGTGTAGTTGCCCGCGATGTTTGGCGCCAGGAAAGTCTGCGAAGGACGCGACAGACAATACCCGACTCACACGTTGTAGATTGTGCCTTGGTGAAGTTCTTGCCGGCAATGCCAACGATCATGATCAACAAGAGGAGAAGATTGACAATGCCATGGCGCGTCACCCGGTACCCACCACTGGATCAGCATCGGATGTTACGCCGTTGATGAATGGAGGCTGATGTTCCATTACTGAAACCCACAATACTATACTTGAAGATGACTAGCACCCTGACAACCAACCCGTATACGTCAATCTCCTCCAACCTTTTGACTCACATCTGCTTATGAGCAGACTCCTCATGATCATAAATTGCCACACAAGAGTTTACACAAAAGCGCACATCACAGGCAAATTGTCACCAGCCACCTTTCCCAACAAAATGCTACAACAAACAGATTCAATAGCACATAAAATGCACATTCATGCTGCTAACATACCAGTACCGTACTAATCACCGCAATGGTTTCACGGTATGACGATCCTGTACAGAATTGTAACCATCTTGTACCAAAAGGGGCTGCCCCACACAAGCTGTATCTCACCAAGAACAGGCTTGGCAGTCAACCCCGAGCTGGGCGTTTGAAGGCTTTGATTTGAATTGACAAAGGCATCTACATCTGTTCTGCACAACCTCAATTGGTTGAACATGGTACAGGGTACTGTGTTCCAAGGGTCCTGCAACATTCAGCTGCCCTCACCAACTGCGACAAGAAGGGGCCAATGGCGGCAAGCCATCAAGCAAGTGATGACCCTGTACCATCAGGCTGCTGCCACTGCAGCTTACATTTGTCAGCTTGTCAACCTGCGTGGGAGCAGACTGCCAACTCTGCATGGAGTAATGCTGCCTCGGCTGTCTGGATTAAGCAGATCCCACAAGCTTGAGGGCAGCTGCAGTCACAGGCTGCCTACACCTGGGCACTAGAGCTTGTAGTCATACATGACCATAGGGCCAGCAACCTCCTGTGCTTTCTCTTTACCTGCAACATGAATTTTGAACAGCAACAAAATCAGAAGTGGCCACAAAGCAGACTGATTGACTGGCTTAGACCGATTGACACCTTCTGCACTTTGTGGCATGGTTTGTTGAGACACAGGTGAGGTGGTTGTCAGTGTTGATGTGATTACTGGTCACTACCTCAAGCCAACAACCAGGGGCCCATGATGCAAAACAGAAGCCGGAAGTGCGTTGTCCTGTATGTTGCAAGCAGCAGCAGCAGTTCTTGGCGCCATTTCAAATACAGCACAGCCACTATACGGGCAGACGTTGGGCACTGCATGACCACATACAATATTTGTCCTATGTCAGAGCATGCTTGACGGTTGAGGCTCTCACCATACAACTGCTTGACCAGTGAAAGAGCAAACTCGAATGCTGTGCCCGGACCTCTGCTGGTTGTCAATCTGCCGTCCACCACCACTCGCTGAGACACAGCTGACTGGTTTGACAGCTTGTCTGAGAAGGCGGGGTGTGCTGTGGCCTGAGCGCCCTGCAGGATGCCCTTGCTCTCAAAGAACACTGCAGGGGTGGCACAGATAGCTGCGTACAGTCCATCAGCTGCTTGCTGCTGCTTGATCAGGTCGTTGAGCACAGCGCTATCTCGCAGGCGCTCTGCACCTGGCATGCCCCCCGGGCATGCAATGAGGTCAAACTTCTGGCCTGCAGCATCTTCAATCAGCTGGTCTGCTACAATCTTGACTCCCCTGGAGCCTGTGGCAGGTGATTAAGCCAGCACCCAGAGCAGGCTGCATTAAGACTGTATGCATACACTGGTGAGAGACTTTATGAACATCGGTTGAGAGTGCAGGGATGGGTCACTAACTGCACAGGGTGTCACAAACGCTCATGATGTCCCACTAGCTGTTTGCTGTGAGTGCTGCTCGCTGCTCCGCTGCACAATCTGTTGATCTTCGCAGTGAATGCCACTAAATCTGTTGAGAAAGCGTGGAAATGCAAGAGTTTGGCTTACAAGTGACCTCAAGTTGTTGTTCAACTGAAGCAACTGTAACTGCTGCTCCAGCCCTGCGCAGTACGTCTATGAGGATGACGGCCTCCATTTCCTCACTACCGTTGCCAATTGGCACCTGAAGAAGCCATTATCGGGTTATACATCACACCAAAGGTGAAATACAGTGATTTCCAAAAGGCAGCAGTGCAGCTTACTAGCACAGATTTTTTGGATGCGCTGGCCATTGCAGCCACAGCCCGTGCGGCACTGCTCAAATTGTGAGCTCCAGCAGCAAGCAGCGTGCTGGTTCTTACAAGCGTGCTACGGGGTAAGCAACGGCAAGTGACCCTGCCAACCATGTGGGTGCCAGCAAAGTCATGGGAAGCCAGCATCGTTCCTCCAGGCATATAGCAAGGGGTAAACCTGAAATGGCACAAGATTTTTGGGGCTGTCAGTGTACAAGCAACACCCGTTTGCATCATCTGCGGTGTTGTCGCATTCAAACCTGGTCGACAGATGAAGTGATGCAGTGCGTTTCATCACTAATCTTCACAGTCGCTTAATTTACCTCGTTTTGAATGCCGCACTGCATGCAGACTGCACCGTTTTCGGCAGTCCAGGCTGCCCTGCGCAGCATGCATGGAGCAGAGGCCAAGAAACCATTTGAGAATTTAATTGCACTATATTCTTCTGGTGTGATATGTCCAGCTCCTATTTACGGCAGTGCTGTGCGACCAACTGGCATCAGCATATTTAGCTGCATGTCGTTATCGCTGGAGCTTTGATACAGCCCGTGAATCATAACTCCAGTGCGTGATGCAAGAGCAACAGGTACTCTGCGAGGACAGCGGGAAGGATGCTGGTGTGCTAAGCAGTACCAAGGTATGCTGCATTGTTGACAGTGGAGGAAACAAGCCCAGGAACACCTAGGAACCTTGCCAGACACCGGGCATCACCACACAGTGCTTTACGCAGTACTGCAATGGCCAGCTGTTTGTACTTGACGTTGCACACATTCCTGACCGGGGAACCTGGTACTGAGTCTGCAGGTGGTGGTGCGGGTGCGGCCACAGGTACTGGCTATAGAGCTGCAGCCAGGTAACAGCGCATATGAACCCACCAAGACGCAATCCTCTATAACTGCCTTGCGTGGTTGCCCTGCATGACTGCCCTGCCTTGCCAAACAGCGACTGTGATAGAAGTGGAGGCCATGCTTATCAGCAGAAGGATGTATACACCTCGCATCAAACAATAGGACCTTTATTGCTTTGCAGATGCTCAAACTTGTGTTGAGGTTGAAGGCCATGACCGCCTCATTGTGAGGTCAGGCAGTGAGGCCAGCAGCATGCAGTTCAACTGGGTTGCTGGCCCATCAACCACACAGGGGGAGTTTTTCAAAGGTATTTAGTCAATCAGCATGGGGTGGAGGGAGGTACCTCATGTTGCATCTTGCGGCAAGGTGCGATCTTGGTAGCCAGGCATGGTTGTTGGGCACAGCAACTGCTGAAGGCAATGGTCATCTGGCAGGCCCTGAGCCACTGCAGATATGCGCTCACTGCTACCTCTTGTTTCTGCTGCTGCAGTGGTCGGCAAGCCAACAGTAGAGAACTGCTTGAGTGGCTTTAACTCATCCATTTTTGCTTATGGGCAGACTGGCAGTGGCAAGACGCATACCATGATTGGAGAGCTGCCACAGGGACCAGATGTGCTGCCACCTACTGTGAGTTTTGGAGCATTGCTGACTGACTGATCACATGATTGTGGGCAGAAAGATCACAGCAGCAGCGTATATGCAGCAGTGCAAAGTGCTCAGCGGTGATGTTGGATAGTCTGTACAATGACTTGGCTGGAATGGCTAGCTGCATATGCTGAGACAATTCTGCCTCTTCTGGCACTGCTGCACACAGGCAGGATTGGTCCCGCGCATATTCCAGTATCTGTGGCGGCGCATGCCAGAAGTGCAGGCCAGTATGTTGTCACATTGTACAGCCAGCATGGCAGCAGCAGCAGAGCAGGGCAGTCGGCACAGCGGTTGTGAATCTAGCCTCACATGGCTTGTGAGATGCAGCATGCTTGAGATACACAGGTCAGCAGAATCAATGGCATAAACCTTGGAGCTCTTCATATCAACGTGCGGTATCATCGCCATCAGATTCAGGGGTGCCTGTTTGGTTGTGTGTTCTTAAATTGCTCCAGAAAGCCAGCAGTGATGTATATTGGCAACATGCAAACTGGAGTGAGGCATGTTAGATCATAACTTCACACTGCTGCAGGGAGGACATCATAGATCTGCTGCGGCCTGGTAATGGGCCCCTGACTATCAGGGAAGACATTCGTAAAGGTGTCTATGTGGAAGGGCTCTCTGAGACAGTTGTAGAGAGTGGTAAGCCCATGGTGGTGCATATGAAGTCTCAGACCTGCATCCCTTACGGTGAATGCAGCTGCAGTAGAACCAGGGGTGGTCAGCAGATGCAGAAGATGTGAATGCTTGCAATCCCACTGTGTTGAACACAGCATTGTTTCTGCTATATGCAGCCAGCTGTCAGGTGGTCATACTTCCACAGGTGATAACTGTTTACCAACAACCCTGAGCACAAGCTCCCTGCTGCGCTGCAGTGCAAGATGCCCTGGCTGTGTTGCAAACTGGACTCATGACTCGTCAGGTTGCGGCAACAGACTACAATTCAGCTTCTTCACGCAGCCACTGCATATTTACATGCCATGTAGAAAGCAGGCTGGAGCCGCAGCCTGGCCTGGTCAATGTGCGCAGCAGCAGGTTGCATTTGGTTGACCTGGCCGGCAGTGAGCGTCTCAAGTACGGTGCAGGAGGCCTTGGTAATGGAGAGGGCAGCGGGCGGCTGCTGAAAGAGACTACTAGCATCAACAGCAGCTTGACGGTACTGGGTATGGTCATATTGAAGCTTACAGAGCAGCAGCCACACATACCTTACCGGAACAGTAAGCTCACATTCCTGCTGCAGGTGAGGTTGTATGTCCCTAGGCCTTGTGCTAACAGCAGGTCTCACAAGATGTTGCTCTCTTGCAGGTTCTGGTAATGTTGCTGGTGAGCAGAAGCAGCAGATGAGAAAGCATGCGCAATGATGATGAGATATAACCTGATCTCTGTTACACCTTGACTTACTGTGTGCAGGACTCAATTGGAGGCAATGCCAAGACAGTCATAATCGCTAATGTCAGTCCATCAGAGGTGTTTGTGCAGGAAACTGTCAGCACTCTGAACTTTGCTGCACGGGCACGCAAAATCATCAACAAGGTGATCTTGATGTTATTCACAGAGTTAGGAGCGTCACCACCAGCCTGCCTGAACTCATTTTTCTGCAATGAGTGTGTGGTGCAGATATTGGCCCCCGACTTGCTGCAGTATCAAGGCTCTGCAGTGATAGGGTGCTACTTGCGCATGTGTGCCACACTTGTGTCATGTGCAAGTATGATGGATGGAAGATGACTCGTGCAGGCAGAACCTTGGATGTCAAGCTGACACTTGTACTCTATTGCCATGTAGGCTGTTGTGAATGAGGATATTAATGGTGATGCAGCCGTACTGCGGTGTGAGAACAAGCGTCTCAAGCAGGAGCTAGCCTTGGCACATCAGCTGGTCCAGCACAGTGCAGCTCAGTCTGGGGGTCATGCCGTGTCTGCAGCAGCTGAACTTCAGGAGCAGCAGGCACAGCTGCAGCAGGCATTGACCATGCTGGCAGAGCTTGGGGATAGGAACAGCCAGCTGGAGGATGCCTTGGATTACAGCAAAAAGTACACCGCCACAATGAGCAACGAGCTTGAATGGCAGTCAAGACTCGCTGCTGATCACATCTCTGGCAACACTTTACTGTGCCCTGAAAGTCTTTGAGGCCCTTACACTGCTGATATGCATGGGAATATACCTTGACTGCAGACAAGCCGCCCAGCCGCTATTTGCGTTGTAGATCCACCAGGCTGCTTGAGGGTCTGCCCCTGCCAGAATACCCTGTCATATCCTCAATGCTGTTTGTGCGCAGGCAGCGTGTTGAGCTTGAGAGGGGATGCTTAGAAGTCAAACAAGAGTTGGCAGCAGTGCATGTAACTCTCCAGCAGGTGCGCATACCCTTGGGCAGTGTTGACGAGTTGCTGCAGCTGATTTTGCTGCAATGCACACTTGCAGCTGTACTTAGCTGTATGTGCTGGCGTGCTGATGGCAGCTTGCAGGCTTGCAATCCCGCATCAATAGTTCCAGTGTTTCACCCTGACTCCATGCAGACCCTTAGAGAGAAAAAGGCGTGCCAGAAGCTGTTGGGAAGCCAGAAGCCTCATTGCACAGTCTGCAAGGACAGGCCAGCCAGTGACAAGAGTAGAATATCAACCAGTGACAGTCACATCCCTGTAAGGCTGCCTTGGGCTTGGGGCTACCTCGTGCACTGCCATGACCTGCCCAACGCTGTGCAGCTGACCCTCTTAGGTGCAGGTCTTTGATGCCGGCAATTGCTGCTCTTCAGCAAACTTTCAATACTTCTCATTGCTGGATGATTTGCAGACCATCAGAGAAAATCGTAGCTGGCGGCACAAGTGGTTCAAACTGGACAAGCCAGGCAAAAGTCTCAACAGCAGCAGAACCGGATCAGAACTGGGTGTGGATGTGCAAACGCCTGGTGCAGCTGCGGATGCAGCAGTTGCTCCTACCAACCTGGACCCTGCAAGCCAGGGAACAGCTTCAATTAATGCACCAGGAATGGTGGTGGTGCCAGAGGATGCACTCAGCTGCACGGAGCAAGAGCAGCGCACAAACCAGACACTGAAATTGCTGAGCAGTCGGCTGTCAGAGCTCGTTAGCACTGTCTGCCTAGCACCAGCAGCTGCTGTTGACACCCACACGTCTACAGCGCTGTGCCAGCAGGTGCGCCAGTCCTTGAAAGATCTTGCAACCATTTGCAAGCCAAAGATCCAAGAGGTGCGCTGCAGATGAGGCAACTTGGCATCAGCAGTTTGAAGATCATGGACCCCTTCAGCCGATCAGATGCGCTTCTGGCATGACAGCACTTCATTTCTGGGACCTTAAACAGCTTGCCATGTGCATGGTGTCACAACAGAGCTGCCTGACAGCAGTCGCTTGTTCCTCCATTGCAGGTGCCGGTGCTGAGCAGTGTCATTGACAGCTTGGAGCTTCTAGCAGCCTGGCAGCAGCATCACTCCCCTGCAGCTGAGACAACCAGCAGCAGTAAAGCAGCACCTGATGCTCAGCCAGCGGCAGATGGTGCAGCAGTGTGCCAGTCAGTAGCAAGCGCCACTGTCAGCGGCATTCCCAAGACCAGTTTCACACCATTTGAGCTGCACAGGCAGCTGCGAGAGGAGCGGACGTTGACCGCCGGTCTGTCAGAGCAGGTACGACAGCTGCAGCAGAAGCTGATAATAGCAGCCCAGACTGCAGGCTGTGCTGCTGGCAGAAGTATGCTCAGCATGAGCAGTGACTCTGTGCTGCGGGGGTCCTGCATCACTGCTCTCCAGAACCCTGCTGACGCAGCTGACTGCGCAGACTCAGCAGTAGCATCTGCAGAAAGAGTAGCAGCTCAGCAGCAACAGCAGTCAGTGGTCGTGCAGCTGCGCATATATTGCAGTGCAGACACAGGTGAACAGGGCTCAGCACTTGCAGCCGCTCAAGCAAAGATTGTAGACCTGCAGCAGAATCTCAAGGTCGTGCAGGAGCAGCTTGATGTGGTGACCCGTGAGAGAGCAGGGCTGCAGGGCAGGCTGGCCTCTGCCCGCACTGTGCTGGCTGCTGCTCGCTGCTCTACACCCAGCAGCTTGAACTCCAGCAGGTTTCCCTCCCCTCAGCCTTGCTTCAGCCCACTGCGATCATTTGTTGGGGTGAGTGCAACAGGTGGCTGACAACACAAGCATCACAGTCAATCTGCAAGAATAGCAGCCAGCCTCATAGCTTTCAGTGACTTTAGTGCACGAGGTGCATGCAGGAACTCCTTCTTATGCTGTTGGGACCCCTGCTTGATGGTGTATGGCGTCCTCAGATGCTGTTTGTGCTGCAGGAGTCCATAGACGAGGGCAACGAGGAGGAGCTTGAGGGTGTGCCACCTCCTGGCAGCTGGCGCAGCAGACATGCACAGCCAGGTTCACCCAGCACACCTGTGAAACACCTCAGCGCACCCAACAGCAGCATCCACAGCCAGGACCTAGCAGCTGAGTTGAGTGGTCAAATACCTGAGGAAGATTCTGAGACTGCGCTCAGCCCCCAGACTCACTGGGACAGGGAGCACAGCAGGTTCCAAGAACATCAGCAGCAGTTGGAGCAGCGGAGGCAGCTGGCAAGAGCTGTGCATGCAGCCATCAGGGAAGCCAACCAGCCAGGCAGCAGCAGCAGCCCTTCGCCCAGGCAACCAAGCCCAGGAGCTGCAGCAAGTGTCTGCACAGAGCGGTCCCCCAGTTTTGGCCTGTTTGCAGCTGAACAGCCTCCAAGTCCTAGAGAGAGCAGGGGCAGCAGTAGCTCGTCTGTTAGCATGAGGTTGATGCAGCAACCTTCTTGGCAAGCAGCACCTGATGACAGGCATTCGCTAGCACACGCCCTCCCTGATGAGGGATTCAGGGCAAGCCTGGGTGGGCTGAAGGCCTTCATAGGCAGGTATCAGCAGCAGCAACAAAAACACCAACACCAACAGCAGGGCACTGGCAGCAGCAGAGGCAATATGATGTCTGCCAAGAGTTCTCAGTTGTCAGGGCTTGGGGATCTACTCTGCAGTACTGCAGGTATCTTAATGGCAGGTTGCAGCCCAGCAGCAGCAGGGGAACATGTGTCCTTGGAGAACACTGCCTCACTGCAGGCTTGGGCACAGCAGCAACCAGAGGCAGGCACTGGCTCTGCTCCTGCTAGCCCATGTGGCAGTGTGTGCAGCAACACAGCCAGCACAGCAGCGCAAACACTTGCACAAAGAAGCAGAGTCCTGGCTGACGCAGATGTAACAGCTGCAGCTGCTGCAACCTTGCCTGCTGTGCCTGCTGCAGTCGGGGATGATATTGAGGCAGCCAGTAGTGTGTTGCAACAGCAGCAGCAGACAATTCATGGTCCTGCTTGGGAGATGGCTGATTATGAGGAAGAGTTCAAACAGCTGTCGCAGCAACTGCAGGTGGGATTCTGTAGTGTGGCTTTGTAATCTGCTGTATTCGGCCACACGCATAACTGCCAACCTCCAGGGAATCACCTGTCAATTGCCTGGCAATGGAGCAGAATATACGTCAGTGAACATCTCTACACGTCCTTGCTGCTGACAACATTCACAATCACAATGAGATTGCCATGCATGCAGGAGCTTCTATCAGCCAACTCAGCGTTGAAGGCCCAACTTCAGCAGCGTGAGCGTGCCCTGGAGGACAAAGATGCACAAATAGAGCAGCAGGGGCATGAGCTGGAGTGTTGTGAGCACATGCTGAAGGAGCTGCATGAGCGGCTGGCTGCCAGCGAGGCTGCTGCTGCTGCTGCCGCTGCTGAGCACTGTGATGCCATATGGGCCAAGGGGCAAGTTGCCGGACTAATGGAGCTGAATGAGCAGTTGCAGGAGCAGTTAGAAGGGCAAGGCCTGGAGCTGCAGGGGCTCAAGGCGACTTTGGAGAGGTAGGATTGCTGTTGGCAGCTTCATGTAAGCGCTGCATCATTGAAGCACCCCTGCCACCCAACATCAATCCAGCGGCAAGTAATAGGAGGGACGGAGGGAAGTGTGACTATCTTTGCTGTTGTCTCCACTCTTGGCTGCACCTGTGATGGTCCTTGTTGCAAAGCAAATGGGCTTCTGGTCGGCTTTTCAACAGGTTTATGGCCAGTGCAGCACCACCCCAAGCAGCACAGGCATATGGAGCTGCTGTTGACGTAACACAAGATGACAACATGCCAGATGGTCTAGCTAGCAGCAATCAGGACCAGAACTTTGTAACTGGCAGTGGCGAGCAGCTGGCGTGTCATGTTGGTATCAATGAAGCTACAGCAGCGACGGGTACCTCATCTCTCGGTCCCGCTGGAACAGCACTGGGTGCAGTGGGCACTGGTGTGGCAGCAACACGTGATGATGAAGTTCAACCCTCTTCTACTTCTGGCTTATGCCAGGAGAATCAAGCATACGCGCAGCGGCAGCAGCTGGAGGCCACTGTGTCTTGTCAGCAGGTAGTGCAGGTGCCAGCAGTTGATTTCGCTGAAGACCTCTGTGGTTGGCCAGCAACTGCAGCGGCTGCACTTGAAGCAACTGGTTCCGCTGGTGCACCCTACACAGTCAGGCACGTGGGGGCAGAAGCCAGCAGCATGAAGCTGCATGCAGTTGATGAGCACAACGGCATCTCTCCACAGCAAGAGCTGCTCCTGCAAACATCACAGTTGTCTGCACAGCCTGCAAATCCTGCAATGTCTGCAAACCAGGCTTTACTTCTTCGGCATCAGCTCGATTCAGTGGGTCTGCAGCTGCAACAGAAGCAACTGGAAGCCAGACTGGCCTATATCAAGGTGCAAATGGACAAGCTGCAGCAGCGCCAGCAGGCACAGCTGCAGCGCCAACAGATGCAGCTGCAGCATTGCCAGCAGCACTGGCAGCAGCTGCAGCAGGGGTGCAATATGTCTGACTTACAGCACAAGGCATTATGCACTCATGCCACTTGGGATGATGCCAGTGAAGTTGGCAGCATTCTAAGAGACCAACAGGGCTCCGTCCAGCTGCTTGCCCCTTCATCTGATTCAATGTTCCAACAGCTCTCGGTGTCGGTCAAGCAGCTAGACTCAGGGATTGGCAGCAGCAGTGACGTGCTGCAACCGATAAGGACATCTCAAGCAGCGGCAACGTCTTCTGTGCTGTCACTCATCTGCAGTCAGCTTAGCGGCAGTTCCGATGGCAGCAACATTGAAGCATCTGCTGTTGAGGGCACAGCAGCCCAGCCAGCAGCAGCCAGTCCACAGGATGATCCGTTGCATCCTGGCCAACGTAGTAGCAGCAGGTGCAGTGATGTGAGCGACACAAGCAGCTCAGACGCATGTCTGGACATGCTGTCAGACCTGGTGAACCAGCTGAATGCACTAGCACAGGAATCCCATGAAACCAGCAGCTTTAGGGCAGCAAGTGCTACTACTTTGTCACCTATGCCGGGGAGGGACAGTAAATGGACAACAGCAGCAGCAGCACAGTTGCAGATGCGCCTGCAGGTCTCTAGTGCATATGAGCTGGAGGCAGCAAAGTGCCTGATGGATGCCAGCGGCATTGCATTGGAGCTGCAGGATGTGTTGTGCACCACAGAAAAGGAAGGCAGGATGAAAAAGTGCAAACAGCAGGAGGCGGCTGTGTCACCAGTGGCCAAGTCGCTGCTGAAAGACTTTGACACAGTTGAGCCAAGTGTGGTCATGGTGTCAGAAGGCGCTGATTATGATGAAGCAGCTCCCGTGCAGCAGCAGCAACAGCAGCAACTTCAAGTAGAAGAGAGCTCCGCAGGTGCACCTCCTGCAGCAGTTTCCAGCAGCACTCACCCAATGCAGGGACCAACTAATTGCCAGCAGCAACAGCTGCAACAGCAAAAGGATCAACAGCATCACAGTCGGGACTGGCAGCAGCTGCTTGCGCGACTGGAACAGCAACAACAGTCTATCTTACAGGCCTTCCAAGGCCAATCCGGCGAACCCAGCCTGTCATGCCTGTTGTCAGCTCAGCAGGATCTTCTGGGTCGGCTCGTGGGGGCGAAGGGGCCTCCTGAAGATGCAACAGCGACACCTGTGTCACCCCAGGAGGCTGTGAGCCAATCAGTAGCGGATAGCCCTAGGAACGTGAACCTCCAGCAGCAGCAGCAGCGTACAGGCACTCCTCAATGCTGCCTGTCTGTGCCTGATGCCACAGCCAGCAGCACCCCCCTGAGTGCCAGCCCCACCAAGAGGCACCTGCGCAGCAGACAGCGTGAATCTCTGCGGCGCAGCCTGGAGGGTGCAGCAAGTGCCTGTGTGCCACAAGGGTTAAGGGACACAAGTGATCAGCAGCAGTTGAGGGACAGCTTCAAGGCAGAGCGAGTGCAGCAGCTGCTGCGAAACAGCAAAGCAGGAGCAAATGCAGACAGCACAGCAGCAGTAGTTGCGTGTGATGCTAGCTGCCAGACAGATGCTGATGTGTTGGAGCTGGTTGCTGATACTGCTGAGACACCGGCAGATAACCCAGCAATCCCAGAATCACAGACTGCAGCGCTGGGTGCAGGTAGAGACGATGATGATGCCACGTGTGTTGATGCCCCTGCTGTCAGTGCAGTTGCTGAGGTGGTTCAGTTGAGGGGGAAGCTTGTCAAGCTTCAACTGCAAGTACAGCAGCTGAAGACACGTGCTCAGGTGGCAGAAGACCTGCGCCACAGGGCCATGCAGACACTGCCGCGCAGCAACAGCAGCTGCAGCAGCAGAGATGAGCCCGACACCAGTGCGGCGCAAGCGATTAGCAGCAGCAGTGATACAGCAGCTCACACCCCACCCCTGCTGCCCGCGGGGTTGTTCTCCCCCAGGACCAGTCATGGCCTCATGCTGTCAGGCCAGGCCCGTGCACCTGGCAGCACCAGCTCCAGGCCGTCACGGCAGCACACAGTGCTGCTGCTGACCGGGAAGTTGCGAGAGTTGCAGGCGCAGTGTGTGGCTCAGGCATGCACAATACAGCAACTGGACAACCAAGTCAGACAGCAAGAGCTGCACCTGAAACAAGTCACCGGTGCCGCTGTTGCTGCGAGCGCTGGTGGCAGTGGCGGTAGGGGCAGCGGCACCCCAAGGGGTCCTGGCATGCTGAGTCCCAGGGCAGCGGCTGGTACCTTCAGCCCTCGGGTGAACCTGCTCACTCCCCGCAGGACCCCACTGGCATCAGAAGGTGGCACAGAGTGTATGGTAGGGCTGAATATGTACCCAAAAGCTCTGGACAAAAGCAGTGGCTATGCCAGCAGTAGCTCTAGTCCTACCAAAACAAGCAGGTTGGGCAGCAAAGGACTAGCTGCATCAGCAGCACCAGCATCAGGACATGTTCCAGGGTGGCATTCACCCAGGTTGCTGCCACCACTGCCTGAGGACACCTCCTTCCAGCAGCAGCAGTGGCAGGAGAAGCACCTGGGACTGGAACCTTTGCATGCAAAGTTGTCGGACGTCTCCATTGGGCTTGATGAGGGTAGTGACCGCGGAGGTAGCAACAGAAGGTTGTCATTAGGCAGTACTGTAAGAACGGGGAATAAGGTTACCAGGTATGGCAGGTTGCAGGTCGCAGCTATCAGCAAGGCGATGCAGCGACGCCAGACACTGGGTTGACCTGAAGTCAGAGCTATTCACTCTGTTAGGTTTATATTTCGCAATTGCACTGGGGCATGTTCTGCTGTTTGTCATGACAGTTGTACATTTGACCACAACTGAGTTGCTTGACTACACCCCTTCCTTTACCCGACACTGCAACCACCACTGTTTGCATGCATGTGCATAGACGGCATAGCATTGCAAAGCTGAGGTGGACAATGTGTACCAACTGTGATGATGTGACTGGCACACTGTCAAGTGCTTGCAGTGGAGTAAAACATATGTCTAGTATATATACTAGGTGACACTGTGGCAGGTGTTCATGCTTGCAATTGTGAGCACGGCATGCTATTGTGCCTGAGCATGCTTGTTGCAACCTCGATTGACCGTCAGTTTGCAAGCTGCAAAGTTGTGAGGTGTCATGGCATCATGCCAGACCTTGGCAAGATACTGTCACAGTATCTGTGAACAGACCCGGCTGGTTCATATCTGATCAGGTAACATGATATGTCCAATGTATAACATACACACCCCATCCAGTGCCAGTACACACCGTGCCTGGTAGACTTGAAGCCAAGCCGGCGGCAACATAATATTCCCTAACCCCGGCGGCAATACAATCATACCTATGAAACCATGTTTCACGCTGCTGGTGATATACACTGGACAGTTCCAATTGCAATGACCAACAACAGTAGCAATAAGCATTCTCGGTGAGCAAGTTTACAGTTCACATGAGTAACTTGAGCCCGATGACGAGTCAATGCTGGGCTTATTGGGCAGCTATGAGGCCTAGGACTCGGGCTTCGGTTGGCCCAAGAGCTTGCTTTTTCAATCAATGGCAATATACTTCACTGTGCATGGCCCCATCGGCGAGTGGCACCATGCACAGTGTGGTGCAATTATGTGTGACCTGTTGGCCATGGTGCCAGCCTGGCAGGCACCTACTGGTAGCATGGCAGCCAGTACCTGGGAAACTTCCTGAGGCTCTTGGATACCCATAAGGTGCACCCAGCTGCCAGGGTCAGTGACCGGTACCAATGCTGGTTGAACGTATGTCGTTATACTGAGTGTGGGCTTGGTGGTTTACCGTAAGTGCCTTGGCAACATCAAGCCCATCATGGGCTGTGCAGGCCTTACAGTGCACTCTGTGTGTGCATGATGTCACGTAGACAGACTGCAGTAGTAGTTGTCCATTCCGGCCATAGGCCCTAAGGGCCCAAGCTTGGGTGACTCGCAGCATGGTGGCCAGAAGTAGACAAATTGAGTCTGACTGCCTTGGGCAGTCCTCTGGAGTCCACATATGTGATATAAAGTAAAAAGGCCAGCTATTTGTTACAAGGGCCTTAACTGTGGGCAATATTGGTGATATGGACAGCTCCAGTGGTAGTACCAAGGTACAAAGGTACAAATTTGGTGAGATGAACCCCTTAATCCCAGCACAAGCCAGCGAGCCAGCGGATGACTCATGGAATGCGGTCCATTCTCACAAACTAGCACGTTACAATACCAATATCAATACAATTGGGGGACTCCAGCCCCTCCCGGCACTAGCCAGCGAGCCAGCGAATGGTTCATGGGACGCATGGTACCCTTCACTTCAATCGCGAGAACGTGCGGCCTCTGACCACACTTTTACGGATCTCAGATCCAGTAGCAGTTTACCCCCCCTGCGTAGCCCCCCCCGCCACGTTACACTACTACCACAACTACCATTACCACCACCACTACTACCACTACCACCACCCGGTGGGCCACCACCACCCGGTCACCGGGCCACTACTACCACCCGG
>JABEVS010000581.1:0-35405 GCA_018290735.1 Coelastrella sp. MACC-549 | reverse complement strand
CTGGCTTGGTGTGTATGTGCATGACTCTGTGTGGTCATTGCTGGCGGATATACAGGTCGCACTCAGTTGCTTATATGCCTGTGCCAGACCAATGTGCTGCTTGTGATGACATGTGCCTTCCATGCTGTAGCTTGCTTGGCATACATGTTGCATCTGTCTGTGCACATACTTGATGCCTGCAATTGGATCCAATTCCTCCTCCGGAGGAAGGTTGCTGGGGTGTGGGGATTGGGTAGGCCACATACCCACTGGCCATTGCAGTCTGCATGGCTGGATGGTGGATTGTTGGACAGTGTTGTCCTAGCTGGGTGTGAGACAGTGAGTGTCATTGGTCAACCTGGTTGACCTTTGGCCGGGGCAGTACTGGCCTAACAGTACTGAGACCTGAGCAGCAGAGCTGGCTGGTCATCAGGAGACCACCCCCTTGTAACAGACACAAAACAAAAACAACAATTGCCCAGACAATTGCGCCACTGTCAACACTGTGCTTCAGGTTCTAGTGGTGATGAGTTTCATATAATTTCTGAGTGTGAGTGGTACAACCAAGTGCGGTCCCGTTCTCCCCGGTTGTTTGAGCAGTTTGGTGGCCATGTAAAAGAAATTGAGCCATGCAACAAGTTGAGATGCAATGGCAAATGCACTGACATGGCCATGTGTTACACCATGACACCTTGCATCACTCTATCACTACAGCTGGTCCTCATATGGCACGTTTCATGGGTCAGGATAAGCGTCTTGTGGCTGCATTTGTTCATTTGTGCTGGTTGTTGCGTTGCAATCCATATACACCTATGCATGTTTTGCATAATCTTTCTGAGTCTGATTTGGAGGTTGAGTCTGATGATCTTCTGCGAGTTGAACTTGCAGATATCCAACCGGATTGAATCTGGTTTCAGTTTCTTTTTGGTGTGCTCCCATGAGCCATCAGTTGGCTCCTTACAGGTGGAAACCCTTGAGATAACTTGTAGTAGTAGTAGTAGTAGTAGTATACTACGTAGTAGTAGTAGTAGTAGTAGTAGTAGTAGTAGTAGTAGTAGTAGTAGTAGCAGTAGTAGTCGTAGTAGTCGTAGTAGTAGTCGTAGTAGTCGTAGTAGTAGTCGTAGTAGTCGTAGTAGTAGTCGTAGTAGTAGTCGTAGTAGTAGTCGTAGTAGTAGTAGTAGTAGTAGTAGTAGTAGTAGTAGTAGTAGTAGTAGTAGTAGTAGTAGTAGTAGTAGTATAACGATACTTGGGGACGCGCTGCAACGGCAGCAACGGTCGCTACCTTTTCCAGCAGTGTGCATGTACTGCGCCCTTGGGCATGGGATGGCCATCCTCCTCCAAAGGCCCTTGGAGCCTATGCATGCATGCAAAGCAAGCTGGATCAGACGGTGAAGAACACAAGCAAATGGCTGCAACATATCATCCTTGCCTTGATTTAATCGCCGTTGGACTGCTCAGCGGTGTGCTGTACTGCTCTAATAACTGCTGCCATCTATCATCATGTACACACCTGGGTAAAACCAGCCGGAGCTTCATCAACTCCTTTGACCATCATGTTGTCTGATGTTGTCATGTTATACTGCATGTTATCAGCAGCAGCTTCAGTACCACTGGCATCGTCAAGGTGTGTTGAGCTCATCGCAGGAAGGAACTTGCTTCAAGGAAATTACCCTTTCCGGCCGCAAGGCCCTTGGGAGCTCAACGCAGAGCAGTACATAGTAGTTGAGACTCACTCCTCAAGGAGCAGGGTCATCAACTCCTTTCATCATCATACATACACTGGGCTGGTCTGGGCTCCGTGAGTCACAGCAATCAGAGTGCCAGAGTTGCAGTAGGTAGGGCAGTTGCCACCTGTTGTTGAAAAATCATCGAATCTTCTCTCATTTGGTCAGCAAACTAGACTGCACTCTTTGAAGGAGAGTCATTGTCTCATGCAAGATATACATGCTACTGCAAATGCTGATAATACTGCACAACTCTGTCGTTCAATAACGGCGGCTGTTGATTGCCAGCTTCAACATGTAAAAGAGATCGAGCCATGCAACAAGTTGAGATGCAATGGCAAATGCACTGACATGCGTGGGGGGCGCCACCCGGGTGTGATGCTCAAGCTTGTGCCTGCCTCGGCTGTCCAGCAAAAAGACATGAATACGTTCTATTGTCCAAAGAAGCCTGAGTTCATTCTACTGTCTGAAGAACTGTTACAAGAACCCTGAAGAACATGAGGCCTGCATGCATGCATGTCACTAACAGATAGGGCATACCAAGCCTGCTACAAACATTCACTTGCATTGCACCCAACGTTTCTACAACTTGTACGTTGAAGCAAGTTGCTTCAAGCACATGGCACTGCCAGACGGTCTTGCTTTGCCACCCCAGCTACATCATTTTTTTCGTCTTTCAACGTTTCTGCGAACGCAAATTGCAACTGCGGATGCACTGTAGTTAAAATACATTGAACGACCTCACTTGGTTCCGCTTTAGTGTTGTCTGAACCTGATTGGCACAGCAGAGTGCACTGCTGTGCCTGGCACACAACTCATCACCCTCTGCTGCTGCGAGGGAGCCTATGGCATGCAATGGTCGGTAACAGTGCGGTGTGCTTGCTATGCAGTGCAACCACCACGCACTTTCCTGTGACTTCACATTTTCCCAGTTTTTCCAGGTGATACTTTTGTGTAGGATTTCTGTAAGACGCAGCTACGTGGACAGCCGAGGCACTACGGGTGGCACTGGAAGCAGGCATGAGCATCCTCAACGCATGTCAGAGCATTTACTGCTGGCTGATGCCGACTCCACGTGACGAAGAAGCCAGACCTGTGCAGCGTCTCGTTGCACAGGCAGCTTCTGTCAGAGCTTGCGCAGAAATGCGCAGATTAAATCTTCGAAAAATACTTGCTTGGCATGTGGAGAGAGGACATATGCAGAGTAAATACTGGAGGTTTAGTGGGGTCTCGACCAAAGAAGCCTCTTGATCTGCACTTGCCCGCAGTTATTGTATCGTGATGATTCCAAGCTATCTGAAGCTGATTCCAAGCTCGTCTTTGCACATATCACCGTTTGGTTGATCGCGTCGCCATTTCCAGTAGGTGAGACAATCACAGTCCCCGAGCGTTATTATGCATATCGTATGTGTCTTTTAAAAAAGTTGCTGATTTCTTCTGTGATCTAGTGGGGACCTCGTGGGTTCTCTGCCCCCCACACCAGAGTCGCGTCAGTGGCCTCGCAGGGCGCTGTCAGCAAAATACCAATGCTCTGTGTCAGTTGCACTACCTGGGCGTAGTGGGACGTGCCAGCATCTCACGCGGTTGCGCCTGTTCCTTCTGCTCTGCAGCCACTTTCTCAGCCAGAGCAAACCCTGTAAGCACTGGTGCTTCTTACGGCATATGGTTGAAGGACACGCATAAGGATAGGCAGCAAAGGTAGGGACAGAACTGCTGGCCATGAGCACCGGCGCACTCCAAATGTGAAAATGCCGTTCAGAGTCTGCCCACTAAACAATTCTCTTATGAGATCCAAATGTCACCAGCTTTGGAAACGTTGTTGCCGCAGGTGAACAACCTCTGCAACATCAAGTTGCTATGATGGATGTTTAGTGTGGTCTTGTCCATCACATAGCGCTAGCGTCCGACGCTGCCCCTGTTCCCTACCATCGCACGTCAGTGTTGGCAGGCGTCTCCATGAACCCCTTCGCAGGCCTGAATGGGTTTACCCCCGCTCCAGCTGCAGCTCGAGTAGTTCAAGCCAACGGGCTGCAAGGTTCTCTGCCTATGGACGACAACAAGTCTATGTGGATGCAGGGCCAGGCAGGGCTCCTCCCTCAGGCGGCCAACAATACCGGGTTGAACATTGGCATGGGTCAGCGTATGCAACAGCTCACAGGAGCAGGGCTGCAGGGCCTGCCACAGATGGCGAATGGTGGTATCAATCAAGTTGGCCAGGCTGGTGGTTTGGCGGGGCTAGGAGGTACAGCTGGACTTGGTGGCATCAGCATAGGTGGTCAGAACCTGCAGGCTATGCAGTTGCAACAACAGCTGCAGGCGCAAGCCCAGCAGCACCAGGCAGCTCAGCAGGCCCAGCAGGCACTCATCCAACAGCAACTGCGTCAGCAGCAGCTTCAGCAGCAACTGCAGGCTCAGGCAGCACAGCAGCAACAACAACAACAGCTCGCAGCATTGCGGCAGCAGCAACTGCAGCAGCTGCAACAGCAGCAGCAACTGCAACAGCAACAGCAGTTGTTCCAGCAGCAGCAGCAACTGGCCAATGCAGGTCTACAGGCCAATGCAGGGTTGGTTCAAGGTAGTCTTCAATCGTTGATGGGTGGTGCCTCCGCCAATCAACAGCTGCTGCTGAACCAGAATGCTCAGTTGGCTGGCAACCGCCATGCTGAGCTGCTACTGGGCAATCAAGTTCAACTGCCAGGTGGAGGCCAGGGCCTTACAGCTCAGCAGCAGCAACAGCTGTTTCAGCAGCAGTTATTGAAGCAGGCAGCACAGCAAGGGGTTGCTGTGAGTCAGGGCTTGCAGTTTGGGGGTGCAGGAGCTGCCCAGACTGCTCTCCTGCAGCAGCAGCTGCAGCAGGCCAGCAATGCACAGAAACTACGGAACCTGGCAACCCTCAATGCAGCGCAGCAGGATCTGGCGCGTAGGCAGCAGCTGCAGGCACAAGCAGCCCAGGCGGCCCAAGCTCAACAACAGCAGGTGCAGGCTCTGCAGCTGCAGCAGCTGCGCCAGCAGCAACAACTGCAGCAACTGCAGGCACAGGCAGCACAGCAGCAGCAGTCAGCCAACCAACAGGCCATCAATGCTGCTGCCCTGGCAGCGTTGCGTGCAAATGCTGGTGGTGGTACAAACACAGCTACCCCCACAGAGCAACAGCAGCAGCAGTTGATGCGCTTGATGGCTGCAGCAACGGGCAAGGCCGACACTGTTGGTACACTCCCTGCACAACTGTCAACTGCAAATGCCACCGCTGCACTGGCGCAGCGTCAGATGGTGGCTGGTATGACAGCTCAGCAGAAGGCTGCTGCTTTGCAGGGCCTCAGCCATGGCAGCCTGAGCTCCATTGGAACACCTGTGGCTGCCAATAGCGGTGCAGCCACGCAGGCCATGTTGCAGTCTGTCTTAGCTGGTAGCAGAGCATCTTTTGAGCCTGCTAATCCTGCACGGGTTGGTGTGATTGGCCAGGAGCGTACCAAGCAGGCTTCCACAGATTTGGGTGGTGCCTCCACACCTGTTCCGTCCAGCTCCAGCACAGCTCTGAACAGCCTGGCAGGCGCAGCAGCACTGGGCAGCTTAACATCCCTCACACCTGGAGCAGCTGCAGGCCCCAGCCGCCAAACCACACCACCACCTACAATCAGCAGCCCCAGTGCTTTAGCAGCCAGTGCTGCTTCTGCAGCTGCAGCTGCAGGAGCTGATGCAGCCCCTGCAGCTGCAGCACTGATGGGCCATGGCCTGCCCCTTACAGCATCGCCAGAGCACGTGGAAGCATTTCTGAAGGCCGTGGGCAAAAGGTTCGCAGCCATGGGTCTCACCATTGAACAGGCACTTGAGTTCAACATTCTCAAGGGCCTCACCAAAGAGCAGCTGGCAGTATTGTCAGAGTCACAGAACAGTGCCAGGCTGTCAAATAACACTCCTGCTGCCAGCTCCTCAGAGGGCAGTGTGCCACCAGCAGCTAAGCTGGCTGGCATTGGCATGTTCCTCGATCAGGCAATGCCTGCTTCGCAAGGGCTGCCTGCTGCCCTAGGTTTGCACGGTACTGCAGCAACATCTGGTGCCAGCAACAACGAGTTGACAGCAGCCACACCAGCCATAACAACTGATACCGGTGCAGCGGTGCAGGAGGGTGAAGAGGACGATAAGATGCTGGAGTCTCTGCTTGAGCCCGAAGAACAGGCGGCAGCTTCCGCAAGTGTTGGTCCATTGGATAACAACACTGCAGCAGCCCTGCTGGCAATGTCACAGATGGATGCAAACTTCAATGCATTCACTTATGGTTTCTTTGGCGACACCACATCGTCTGCTGGTGGCCTGGGTGACCTGTTGGGAGAATTAGAGCCCGAGGGTGGTGCTGCTGAGGCGGAGGACGGTCTGGGTGTGGGCCACCAGGCAGTGTCTGACCTGTCTGAGCTGGCAGACTTTGAGCCACTTGACCCTGCTCACCTGGCATCATGGGGCAGCATGGATGTGGGCCAGGTGTCTGCTGCTGATGGGGCTGCACTGGCAGCAGCCATGGCTGTGGCCAATGGTGCTCTTGGCAGTGAAGCGGTCAGGAACCACGCTGGTGCTGCTGCTACTACTGCTGCTGTAGAGGAGGAGGACAAGCCGGCAGGTGCCGAGCCGCAAGCCGCTGTGAGTCAGGCTGAGGCGCTTGTGTCTGACCTGAAGGGCCTCAGTCTCGGTGCTGGATTCGAGTAGTCAATTGCCCTGGTTACAGGATAAGTCATCATCCTGAATCAAAATATGGTGCTGTAAGTTTAGGAAAGAGCGTGAAGTACATGTGGGTTTGCAGATCAGTGGTACGGAGGTGCTTGTCAGTGTGGTTAGCAGCAGTATGACCAGGCCCATACCACTGCTGTTTGTAGTGCAGCAGGAACATTTGGCTTCATTGGCTGATTCCTGCATCCCTTTCTGGCATGCATATGCATGCAGTTAGCTTGGTATGATCATGTCTGAACTTGCAGTCTTGGTGAGGTCTGTCCACTCACTTGGTAGTATGGGTGTTGCTGGACATAGTGCCTCTGTCTTTTAGTGCTTTGTGTTGTCTGGTTTGTTGTGTCGGTTGCTGGATGCTGTGCCCAAGTTCTGCTCCTGCTGCCTGCGCATGTTGTGCAGTAGGCGCGCCTAGGGTGCAGCCAATGCATTGTGATTGCACTGGTCCGTTGTACTCCACGAGTCTGTTATGGCTCCATGTTAGCATTGAACATGACTTTGCGCAACACTGATCACATGTTGATGGGATGAGCTGCAGGACCAGTGTTTGTGCTGTTGGGCGGGCTCTGGATCTGTTGACTAGTGAGTGTCAGGCGAGGTGACTGCAGCAGATGACATAAACTCTGGCTGGTTGCTCGCATTTCAGGCTTACTTGTGAAACTGGCAGGGTGCTATTGGGGTACGCTGCTGATCCAATTCCCTCAGCATCAGTACCTTCACTGCCCAACCATGCAGCATCTGCCTCTCCGCCTTGTGCCTTGTATGGTTCTGCCTGCTTGATGGGGTGATTGTGAGGGTGTGCATGTGCAAGCTGTGAACGGTCAATCTACCAAGCATTGCCATACAAGGGTGTTTGCATTACTCAGGCGCTCTGTAAACTGGGGTCTGAGAACATAATCTCATATCTGGTTCTGGGTTAGAGTAGGACAGCTGTTGGTCGTCTGCTGTCAGTTTTCCCCCTGTTTTGCTCACTCTTGTCACTCTTGGAAACATTGCATGCTGTAGCATGTAGCAGTACAGTGTTGTGCTGCTGATGTTGTACCATTGTGGATATGCTGTCCAAGTGGGTGTGTGGCGTCTGTTGATGGACAGAGGCAGTGATTTCTGTATCCCACAGTGACCTGATGTGCATGTTGATGCATTGAGAGCGCGCTGTAGGAGGTTCATGTGTAGTACACATTGAGATTGTCATCTTGTTTTTGCAGCTGCTTGGTGGGGTCCCCGGGGCCATCTTGTCGAGGTGGCCGCCCGGTGAGGTGGTTGGTGAGCAGTGTGTTGGTTGCTGCTGCAGGGACCCTCTGCCTCCTGTGGCATCAGCTATTGCACATCAAAACATCACATGTTGCTACGTTCATGGTGTTATAGCATGTGCCAGATTGGGCGTTTGATCATAAAGGCCATAGGCTTAGGAATGATATCCGGTATGTCAAGTGCGGCACACCTCTGCTATGCACATATACATGTTGTAGCAAGGCAGACACTGCAGCATGTTGTTCTGCGAAATAGCAACAGCAGCAATCATTCAACATCCAGCATTTGCTTATCGTCCACCTACAGTCCATTGACAGCAAAGGCTGTGTTACTGCCAGTCGATGTATGCGCATTGTACATCTTTACCATAGGTCTATAGCACAGTGATGTGTGCATAATGTTGGTGACCAGCAGAAGGCCCAGGGGGAGCTGGTGGACAGATGTAGCCATCAAGACTTGTGGGGTTGGGGGTGCTGCCATACATTCGCACGCCCAGCTGCCAGGTTACAGCTGCCTTCAAGAGTCCCTCATATGGTGTGCACGACTGACTAGCAGTAGCCGAGTTTTCCACAGTGCACACATTTCGGCACATGCAGATTGTGCATTCGATGTCAGGAAAGAATTGTCAGTGTTGTCTCTTAGTGTGCTCGTTGCGCTTACTGGGGTGTGAGCCAGGCTCATTCACATGCTCTATAATGCCACACTGTCTGCCTGCCACCTGACTTGGGTTGGCACAGCAGCCCTTGGATGCTATGGTCGCAGCATGCACCCACTCAAAACTTTGCTGCCGAAGCTCCTGCCAGGGCCGACAGGGCTGTATGGTTGCATGGTGGCTCGCTGGCCATTGCACAAGCTACGTACACAGCTGGCACCCACTAATTGCTGGCATCCCTTTCTTAGGAGGGCCGTGTACTGCACAGCATGTTGCTGATCGGGGTTTCGTATCCCTTCCTGATTTGTGTGTGGCCATGTGGGTACATTGCTGCTTTGGGGAATGTATTTGACGAGATGCCTTCAAGCAGGCTCGGTCCTCCCCTCTATCAGGCAGGGCTGACACAGTGTAACATCATATATCTTGCATGTTCTTTGCCTTGATGCATTATTATGCTGCTTCAACGCTCATTGTCCCCACCATGAGGTCTTTGTTCAGCAAAATTTCAAGTTTAGGTGCTGTCTGCACTGATGCTGTGTGCAGGACTGTCCCTCTGCTTGGTAGGGTTTGACCGCTATACTTGCAAAGTGGTAGGCGTTTACATAACTGCTGTTCAATGTGCTGCAGGGTATTTTTTTTTGTCAGGAGATGTCCTTACTTGCTGTTATCATGCAGCGGGTCATCTCATTCAGTTCATGGGGGCCTGTCGCTTTACGCTCATCATCTGCTTGTGCACTGCTTGCTACTGAACAAGTATCTGCGCTAGGAAGTGTGTTCTGGTGTTGACTGTGGAAGGAGGGTGTTGCCTGAACTGCTCATTGTTGCAGCCATGTGCGTTTTGGTCTGAGCACTGGCACATGGCAATGTGTGCACCTGCTTGCATAGAGTAATAGGAATTGGTGCCATCCTGAATACAGTATTCATAAATTTCTGCATCCTGGCCCCTGTGTTGGGCATTGGGAGCACCTGCAGCAGCAGCCTTTTTCCTGGAGCCGCAGCAATGTTTGGCTTGGACACTTAACATGGTGGATTCTGCGGGCTTCCCGGCCGCCGTCCACCCTTGCTGTATGAGTTTTTGTACACCAGCTGCAGAGGCTTGTTGTGCTGCCTGTTGCTCTGGTATGCAGTTGCTCGCACCGTTTGTTGGGTATTGCAGTGTCCAATGTGACAGTTGGATGATCAGGACACCTTCCTACACCTGCGTATAAATACATCTGCATGGCACCTAGCACATATGCAGATTGTGGTCAGTGTATGTAGCTGGATCGGTTCCTATTTATCTATCACTGGGGGTGTGCTTGAGAGGACACTTTATCAACACACACCACCAGATAGTTGATCCAGTTAACACCTCTAGGTGTGCTGCATTGCCTGTTGAGCTGCTTGTGCATGGGATGAGCAGGCTGGATTGAACCTTGTCACCAACCACAAGCTCAATGACTGTCCTCTGAATTACAAAGTCCTTCAGGGTGTATTTAGGAACTTGCACTGCATTTAGTAAATGCGTTTTGTGGGCACTTTGATGATGGAGGGGGTGTATCAAGGGGATAATCTGTCAATAACTCAATATCTTGCACGGACCGGCACAATTGTGGGCCTTGCAAGGGTAGTTGACTCTCCAGAGATCTCGGAAGACACAAGGCTTTCGCGTATGTTTATGTCCCCACCTAGGCCTCTACGGAGACCTTGGCTCTCGGCATTATATGAGAGGGGTTCTCGGGTGGTTTCCCCCTTCACAATTGAGATCGGATGATCATGCACTCCGCCTTGTCCGAAATTGGATTGAATCCACTGGGTGGATTTGAGGCGAGGGGCCGATGGCAGCAAATGCTATGGCTGCAAAACACTTATTATTATTATTATTATTATTATTATTATTATTATTATTATCATTATTATTATTATCATTATCATTATTATCATTATCATTATTATTATTATCATTATCATTATCATCATTATTACAAGGCTTTCGCGGAAGGCCGACCGTCGCCAGAGTCTGAGACTGTGCTGTTGACACGTGCGATGTTGTAGAGGCCGCTCTGGCTTAGGCCTCTAGGCGCGTTAGCTGAGCCCATAGCTATGGCGCGTTTCAGACATAGTACTGCCCCCCCCCCCTCCCCGGGGCCGGGCTGCAGCCGGAGCCTTAAGTTCAAGGGCCTGTAACCAGTGCCACTGGCAATTGCACATGTAGGGTTGCAATCGCTGGCCCGTAGTACCGTAACCAGCGGTGCCGGGCGCCCGGCAGGCCGCCTGCGCTATTTTTTTTACAGAGCTTCTGTGCATCGGATGCATTCTGGCATATGCCAGCATGCATACTGATACGACATACACGCCACTGTGACCGGAACAAGTACTAGTTCGGCCCGCCGGATGAGGCTAACCTGAGCGACGCCGTTGCGGCCGTTCCCCAGCTCCGCCCGACTTGTGGCTCACACCCTGAACTCAAGTGAGGTCGTTTATTGTAGTTTTACTACTGGCTGAAACTCCTAACACCCCGAATGGCTCTGGCCGCCCAGACCCTCTCTTAAGGTTAATGCAGGCGCGCCACGAGCCATGCTATCTATACTATTGTTCCTGAGTACAGTACGTCATCCAGACAGCCTGAGGCCTCAGGTCCTGGAAAGGCCCCAGTTGGTCTGCAGGCACTAGCTAGATGCACCTGCTTGACTCCGGAGTGGATCCATGACAGCTGTACATCTGCAAAAAGTAGCTACTGTAGGAGCTGTGCCCCTGCCATGCATCAGGGAGCCTCCATCAGTCAGCACAGCTTTGCAATTGACATGTCAATGCTGTCAATGTGTCTTGGAACAAGCTGTCCCCTACCCTGAAACACGCAGCATAAGAGGAGCACTACGTGACTGATTTGCACGCATGCTGTGCATAGAAGCTGCCACGCAGGTCTAGTCACCTGGACAAAGTCCGCCAATCAGAAAATGCAATCATGACACGCTAGCAGAAGTCTCTGATACTCATCATGATCAGTCACAGACCTGGCTTGCTGTTGCACAAGGCCGTCACAATCCAAAGTGCATTTCAGCAGGTGGCCCAAGATAGCGATCAGAGCCAGCATGCTTGCTGGCAGCCACTGCTTTTACAATAGGATGGGCTCTAACTCCCCAGCTAACCTACTGATTTTGATGTCCCGTACAACATAGGCCCCGACTGGCACAGGTAGCTGCAGGGCATTGGCCACTTGAGCAGAAAGATAGCCTGGCTTCTTATCAGACTTCAAGCCTTGGAGGTCAATATCGGTCAGCTGTAGTGCTGGTTCATTCTGTTGCTGCTGTTGGTGGTGTGGAATGCTGCCACCAG
The DNA here is from genome assembly GCA_018290735.1 of Coelastrella sp. MACC-549. Taxonomy (NCBI): domain Eukaryota; kingdom Viridiplantae; phylum Chlorophyta; class Chlorophyceae; order Sphaeropleales; family Scenedesmaceae; genus Coelastrella; species Coelastrella sp. MACC-549. The sequence continues at coordinate 23,771 of JABEVS010000581.1, read as the reverse complement.
GACTGCCTGAGGCACCATCACCGTCTGTTAGGCTAGCTACAGCAGCAGCAGCAGTCAACTGCTGATGCTGCAGCTCTGTCTGAGATGCTGCATGGCTTGACAACTCAGAGGCGCTGCCAGCGGTATCAACATCGCCAACTGTAGGATCATGAGTCATGGGCTCCAAGCTGCTGAACCTGCTCGGTGCTGATGTCATAACGCTGCCTGCAGCTTTGATGCTGGTAGGGGCATCACCACTCCCTGAGTCGCTGATGGTCACACGGTTGCTAGCAGACAGGGCTGTCACTGGTGTGATGTCCTGCAGTCGGCTGACACTGTCACGCATAAGCTCACTCACATGGACCAAGTCCCGGCGCAGGGAGGTCAAACGCTTGGTGAGCAGCACGTTGATGGTAAGCCTGCACAGTTGATACACGGCCCAGGGCTGGAGGATGAAGCAGACCTTGAGATTCACCCTGGAAACATGGTACATCTGCTGGTTCCTGATAAGACTGAGCGCACGCAGACAGCCACCTTGATCATCAGAATTACATTACTTGAACAGCCTCTGGTCATTTTGTTAAGAGCACCACCGAGAACTCTGCAGCAATTGACACACCAGATTGCTGCAACCACAATATGTTGCCGAGCTCTTCGTGATGCTGCAATGCTGGATGATCAAGCAAGGCTAGCCGTCCTCTTATACTCACTGGGGCTTCTGAGGCCTGCCGTCGGCGTCACTGCCTGCCACACTGGGCTGAGTGACTGCCTGGTCAAGCAGCTGCTGCAGCTGATCACCATACCCCTCCATCAGCACAGGCGCCTGTGATGCGATGAGCACACAGCAGGACAGACAGCTGATCACCAGCGGCACAGAAGACCGCCTACAACCCACTGGACCCTTAGGGTGTGCACAAGCTGTTGAGAGCAAGCTGGTGGCGGATGACCGTAGCAGCTGATACAGGGGGCCCTACACTGGCCAACAGCACATGTGTTCAAAAGCGCCATGACCATCAAACCCCTCACCTGCAGGAGAGCGTCCCTGAGCCCTTGTCCATGCTGTGATGCTGCTGGTAGCTGCTGGGCTAGTGCTGACAGTGCTGCCTGGCTTGCAGCAGGATCACACAGGGCACCTGAGACCACAAGGCCATCGCTTGTAAGGCGCAGTCCTGGCAAGCTGTCATACTGCAGAGGCAGCTGGTGTGACCTCAGGTCTGGGCTGTACAGCGCATCTGCAATCATCATTTGTAGCGGCAGTGATCACAGACAGTCCTCCACAGTGAGCATCGTATATCCAGAGAGAACCGCATGAGTCAGCCATGCTTGCAAAATTGCGGACAAGCCGGCCAGTGTCCAAAATGGCACCAGAAACTCGTTCAGGCAGCGGTTGTGCACGGCTTGCACATGGTGGCAGAAGTGATAGATGGTACACAAGAAATCTTCATGACACATTCAACCAATCTTTGATAGACTTGCCCCACGTTAACGTGTTCTGTTGTATAGGTTCCTGCTCCCAACTGCTAGATGGCGCTGGTGCACCACATGATGGCAGAGAAATTTCTACCACACAGGAAAGCGGTCTGAACCTTCCTGTGTGTTTGAATTCTGCACATAAACGGTCGAGTTATTTGGGATGTCATGCAAAGCAGCTTCTGGTGTCTGAGGAGTTGACTGTGTGCCTCTGGCGGTTGGTCTGAATGTCAGAGGCACCCTGGCAGCGTGCAGCTCATCCAACCCCCTTCCCCCACCTGAAACAGACCTTGAATGCCTTTGAAGCAACAGTATGCAGAACTGCCATTTTTTGCACTTACAACAGCAGCAGCAGCAGCGGTGCTGATGGCAACAGGGACCTGGTGACGGTGCTTGCACACACCCACCTGCCAGTGCAGCCAGTTGACTGTTGAACAGCAGCAGCACAGCATGAGCCAGCACGAAGTCACCTCTGCCAGTACTGCTGTAGCCCTCCGTCACCCAATGCCGTTGGAGCTGCAGCAATACACGCACCACCACCAACGCTGCTTTGGGGCACGCCCTGGGACCTCTCAAGCAGCCGCGCAGGAGCTGGTCCGTATGTGCAATGGCTGCCACTGCTTCTTCTGCTACACCAGGGACATGATCTTGCACATATGCCAGCTCCAGTAGTGCTGCTTCTGCAAGTTCAGCAGCTTGTCTGTCACTGCACCTGCCCTGCAACTCATAAGCCACACATAGCAGATGAGCCCATGCACCACCGTCATCCCCAGTAACCTGCCCATATCATCCCTGTTGGTGTGAAGATTGGCCATTGCAACCGTCGCAGATCCTGCTGGCTATAAACAGTGAGCAGCCATGCAGTCAGGTGACCAAGGATAGCTGAGGCATCAGCAGCAGTGATGGTGCTGCTGTTGGCAACGAAACCATTGAGAATATAAGGCTGCATTCCCACTGACACTTGCCTTGCTTGCAAGAGGCAACATTCCCAGCAGCATATGCTGCACTGGTCGCCTGATGTCTGCTGATGCTGCTCTTAGAAGAGGCAGTGCAGCTGCTACGAGGTTCCCTGGCAGAACACCTCCTGGCAGCACCAGGCAGCTGTGCCCTGCTGAAGACCCTGTGGTGGAGGATTGCGGCAGTCTGCACTGCTGCAAAAATGCATCTGTAGCTCCTGCAGCACACTGCAGCACCATGGCTGCTGCAGCACCTTTCGTCACATCTGCAGCCTGCTCAGCTGTTTGGCTGTCAACAACGGCATAGCCTCCACCACTGACAAAGGGCCCTCGGTCTGCTGCCCGTGTTGTGCCAGCGGTCGGCAGCCATTTGACCGGTGGTGCCACAGCAGCAGGTCTCACACCCTCAATCTGAGAGCCAGAAGTAAGGCCCAGTTCTGCTCCAGCAGCAGTCAATGCACCAGTCAGCGCTTCACACACCTCAGCTGCTGTCCCAACCTGACCGGCGAGCAGCCTGACTGCAGACAGCGCTGACCCCTTGAGGTGTCCTAGCTGCTTGAGCACTACTGTGTCACCCTTCTCAGCATGTGCTGAAGGAGAAGAAGAAAGCAACTGCGTCTGCGCTGGCATGCTGCCTCGCTGTTGCGCTGTTGCTGTTGTTGCTGAGGCGGGGTGAGTCCCCCTGCCAGAGACAGGTGCACCTATTCGCAGGAGGTCTAAGAGTGCCTGCAAGCCATTACAGTCCCAGGTGCAAGGCACAGCACCTTGCACAATGAGTCGGTCCTTGCTGTAAGCAGGTGCAGGCACAAGTGCATGCCAGATATAGATCCACAACACTGCTCCAAAGGTTTGCTCAACACTACACTGCTTCAGCATGATGGCTATGACCAGTACTGTCAGAGCATGGTCACTGTCACATGCTTGGGGGGTTGGCAAAGCTCTTCAACAAGTAGAACATCCGACCTGCATGGGCAATGTCTTGTGCTTCTTCCTTGCTTGTTGAGCCCAGGTGTTGGGCACCTCGGCAAGAGCTAGGGACAGAGCTGCCAGGCTGTAGCACTTATCCAGGCTGGCACCCTTCTCAGCAGCCAGGCCCAAGACAACAGCGGAGTCCAGCAATGGAAGCTTGTCGTGACTGGCATGGCGCAGCAGCGAGGCAAAGATGGGGAATTGATGTGGACTGTCACTGGTGTTCAACATGTGCATGAGCTCCTGCAGTGCAAATGAGACAGGACAAACAGAGGGTGCAGCATCCCTCACAGTCAACCTCCCAACGACATTTAATTGTTGAGGACCTGCTGATGAAAGTGTTATCTGCATCATATCTGCATGCCATGTGACCATAAGGTTGTGCAGTATGCTGGCATTGCTTGCACTTGCTGAGCAGACGGCAGGATAAACCAAGATTTGCTGCAGGCACAAGGAAAGGGGGTTGAGCGGCAAGCCTGCCTTGCATGGTGCCCCACCTTGACGACTGCTTGCTCCTGCCACCTGCCCTTGTCATCCAAGTACTCGTAAAAGCTGTCCATGATCTTGTGTACTGTTGCAATGTCTTTTGTGAAGCTGCTCATCAACTGCAGAAGTTCACCTGCAAGCTGCCGTGGCTGCCAGCTCAAAGGCACAATGCCTTGAATACCCAAGGCTTGATAGCACCCAACATCTACCACACTTGGCACTGCTGCGATGGAGTTTGCTGCTCTTCCTGTGAGTGACCCTGCTCTGGAATCACTTGGAGTTGACTGGCCCTCCAGGACAGCAGCAGGCTGTGCACCATCAGCGCAGGTGCCACTGCTGCTGGCTGCAGTCATATCAGGACATGAAGCAGCTGAGTCATTTGGATTTGCTGAATCCACAACATCAGTTGCTTCCTGCACTGGACAGGTGCTCGAGACTATATTGACCAAGCAGAATCTTTGTGCCAAGCAGCTGAGAACAGGCACGCAGTCACAGAATATATATGCACTACCACCTGCCTGCAAATGACATCCCACCACTTAGTGCTGTTTGGCCTGTCCGCCACCTACCCCTTTCAGTTTGCTTAAGGTTGTCAAGCATGACTGCCTGTATGGCTGTCAGGTGCCGTGGCAGCACCTTGCTCCTTGCACAGAGAGCCACAACCTCGTACAAGAAGCGCAGACAGGCCACCTCAAGGGCAACAACATGAGCAGGGTCCCTGGACAACACAGCAAGGAAAGGTATGGGCTATGTGAGGTTTAGCTGGTCCCTGACAAGAGCCTTCAACTGGACATACTGGTGATTTCAACACCAGTCAATGCAACCAAGAGATATGGCGTCCTAAGGTACACCAAAAAATAAGGGACTGTTGTGCGTGCAACAAGGCTAAGTGACCACCGTTGCGGCATTACTGCATGCTGTGGCTTCATTTCAAGTATTTGGGGGAGTCGGAGCTGCAAATGTTATTGCTGCAGCAACAAGTCTCCTCTTGCTGACCCTGTCCCCCTTACACACACACCTGCGTGCCACAAGGTCCAGCGGGTTTGGCACCGCCAGCTTGTCACCAGCTCGCCGCCTTTCTGCTGTTTCTTGCAGCTTCTGCTCTTTGCGATCCGCACTCAAGGCACCCTGTGCTGCACGGCAGACCTGCAGGAACAGCAAGGGATGATGCAAAAGGAAGCTGTGGGTTGCAAGTTGTAAAGCCCACCAGGTACATGCCACAGCTTGCGCTTGCCTACCATGAGCATCAAAGAAGAAATGGAAAGATATGACAGGAATGCCAGTCTGCTGTCTGCATGCTTGCCACTGTCCGCTCTGTGACAACCTGTGGAGCATTTGCCAGCAGACGTTTCCTCAGGATTGACATGCTTCTGACCATGTCTTCTAATGAGCGGTCCCCTGTCATCTGCTGCTTGTGGTGATGCAGAACGCTTTGGCAACCCGTGCAGTGTCACAATGAGGAATCGAGGCATCACCTGAGGCACCTGGCTCTGGATAGAATCCATTTTATTATCCACCTGTGACTGCACCTTGGTGAACACTGCCAGCAGTTCTGCACCCAGTGTACGCATTTCAATGTGCAGATCCTTCAACAACAGTGGCGCCTACACCAGACATGTCAGGCAGTAGCATGTCCAGGGCTGCTGGTACACTATGTGAGCATGGTAGTCTGAGATGCCCTGCCCAAGTAGAATATACAGACTACAAGCCCATGGAGATGTTGCTGGATAGAAATTTGAACACTGCATTCAAAGCTGGTGTGATTTATGCAGCTATGATATGTCCTTTTGAGAAAGCAATCCAGCTGATGCATGCTGAGCACCTCAAGCGCCCTGGGTACGCCTTTGCAGCTCACCACTGCATCTGGTCCTGAGACAACCTCCCGCGCAAAAAAGCTGGGGCTGTAGCTGCTTGTATCGTCTTTTGAGCGCGCCAGCATGTATATGTAGGCATGGACTGCTGCCTTGACATAGCCAAGGTTGTCGCCAGGCTGTCGCAGTGTGGCTTTGATACGGCGCATGAGGCGCCGTGACACCTGTGGGCACGCCAAGTATTTTGAAGGAGGTACTTGGCAAGTGCAGTCACATAAAGCGCAGCTGGCAATGGTTCAACGGCAGAAAGTTTGGTCAGACAAGAGCAGTCCAGAGGCTGAATGGTCTCCATATGGATATTTGCATGGCATCCTGGGCTGAAGCACGTAACAAGGTATTGCACGTGCAGCACAGAGCATTGCTGGCCCACCTTGGGGATCTTTGCTGGGTTGGCTTGCACATACTCCTGTAACTTTTGAATCTTTCTTCTCAAGGAGGAATCTAGCGCTTCATCTGTCCTAACAGGCTCCCCCGCAAAAAGCTGGCCTATGAGAATATTGTATGTCTTACGAGGTTGCACAGACGCTGGCTTGGCTATGCAGCCACAGCACACGCCAACCATCCTTGGCTTGCTGGTGCCTTCTCAGACAGCTACTGTCTCAAAATTACTGCTTTGATTGACAGCACTGAAGGCAGCTCACGGCATAAAGCACCCTGCTCAAAACCTGCAAATGATAATAGACATACGCAAGCGTCTCCCTGGTGATGGCAGGCAGAGAGGGCAATCAGTACGACAGCTCGGGAGTGCCAGTACATACTGCCTGCTCAATCTAAGAGCAATCACCGTGTTTCCACGATCCATCTCAAAACAAGAAAGTATCCATTGCCTTGAAGCCAGCATCGGATCAACTGAGCGGATCAACTGTCGCACTAACAGTCACGCAAGCTTGAATACAGCAAACAAATGCAGAGCTTGTTGTACGGCAATTCTATACCGTCTTATAGGCGATGAGTACATGACTGTCTGGTCCGCAGTACAGTGCTGTTGAAGTTTGTGCACGTCGACGCCAAGTGAGACACATAGGTGCATCAGCAGCGCTCCTGTGGCATCAACAAGATTGTCTCGTAACATTTATGGCTGTACAGTAGGGCTGTGATTCTTGCTGCTTGCTGGCAGTCACGCGGCTAGGCTTGGACTCTGGCAGCTTCAAAGGTGGTGCCCCTGCTGCTGGTCCATTTGCAGCAAATAAGCATATAGCCCACTTCTGGTGCCTCCCACCATAGACGATAGTCACCTGGGCTGGTGGATGTTGCAGAGGGCCTGCAGAAGGGGCTTAGCAACAATGTGAGTGATAACAAGCCTGTTGTGGTATGACCGACATGAAACTAACAAGGCTCCTGCTACACGAAGCTGCCGTGATTGTTGCTTGAGTAATAAGTTTTACTCTCCAAGTCTCCTCTGCTATCTACAGGGCTTCTGCTGACATGCCATGCTCTGTATCTCCAGCTCTGCAGTTTCAGGTATTGGCACCACTCTCCTTTAGCTCTTCATCTGCAGACACAAGGCATCACGAACCCTGCTTGCATTGGATTTGAGAACTACAGCTTGAAAACAACTTGTTGCTGCCAGCGCATTGCCATCTGCTGTGGCTTGCCCTTTAAGCGCTTGGTAGACGAGAACCCTAGGGGTCAGCAGCAGCAGGAGCAGCTTTAAAGCACAGGCAATGTTTAATTCAAGCGAGCAGCAGCTGAATGCATCTTGCAACTACTGCTGCACTCACACTTCCCACGGCTCTCTCTGTATCCTTTGCCTTGCAGGTAATTGCCCAGCAGGGCCGTGCCAGGACTGCTACAATGAAACTGCCACATTATACAGCAGAAACACCCATGTTCATGCCTGTGGGAACCCAGGGTAAGCCAACTGCAGCTGCAGAAGCAATTAGAATATCATGATGACAACAGGAGCTGAACCAGGGGCAACCACAGCAGTGGTATGTGCAGGCAGCACCTGCCGTCCAACACTGCTGTACAGTACAAACAGCGGTGGCAGGTCATCCATGGCAGCCGTAGTATGCAGCATCAGAAGATTAGCAACCAGCATTGCATCTGACACATGTTCATTAACATGTGCAGCGAGGTGCCCAGGGTATCTCTTAAGCTGTGTCCACTGTGGCGCATGAGCTGACAGGTCAGACTGAGGGTGTGGCTGGCAGTACATGCGTCATGCATCAAGTCAACCGCCGCAAGCCCATGAGACTGACAGCCTGGCATGTCTGCTTGGTATCCCTCATCTCCTGCTGCTACTACCAGGCACTGTGAAAGGCTTGACCAGTGAACAACTGCATGATCTGGACTGCCATGTCATCCTGGGCAACACCTACCACCTGGGCAACCGGCCAGGCAATGAGCTGGTGGCAGCAATGGGTGGGCTGCACTCCTTCATCAACTGGCCACGAGGGATGCTTACAGACTCAGGGGGGTTTCAGATGGTGTCGCTGCTGCATTTGGCAGGTGCGTGTGAGCACTTGCTGTATGGCGGGGTGCTCGTGACCAGCCACCACTCTTTAGAGCCACTGCCGTTGCCAGCCTCGACACTGTGAGCAATGGCTTGGTGTGCATGACAAGAGTGATTGTGTGGCAAGACCTGGGTAGCGCCAGTGCTGCAGAGGAGATGCACCACCACTGTTCTCAGCGGTCATCTTCCCCAGCATTGTGTACTCGGTGCCACCCAACCTGATGAGCACCAGCTGCATGTTGGCCTGCTGAGGTGCTCAGCTGACGTGTACGCAGACGTCAGTGGCGCTGGTGTGGTGTTTGCTCTAGCTCCGCTGACCCCTGTTGTTGCTGTTCTGGTTTTGATCCAACAGACATCACCGAGGAGGGTGTGACCTTTCAGAGCCCTGTTGATGGCAGCCGCATGCTGCTGACACCAGAGCAGAGCATACAGATACAGAATGATCTAGGGGCAGACATCATGATGCAGCTTGACGATGTGGTGCCGGCCACCAATACAGGTACCTGTTGATGACAGTGCTGGGCATGGTTGGCATTGGCCCCGCCAGGGGACTTCGGAAGGACCTCACCAGGCAGCTTTGTGCTGTTCTGATTATCAGATAGCATTGTGCTGTCGTATCTGAAGTGGTCTGAACAAGCTGGACGCTGTGAAAGCGCCAGTACCTGTAGAAATGTTCCTTTGTGATAGCTTCACGGGCAATGTCCCCAGGTTTCCTTGCTGCTGCTGCTGCTGCTGTCCGACTTGTATGTTACAGACCCTGAACGTTTTGAGGAAGCCACCTACCGCACCACTCGCTGGCTGGACCGCTGTATCCAGGCAAACAGGCGGCCACATGAGCAGAATTTGTTCCCCATTGTGCAAGGTGGCTTTGATGTGCAGCTGCGAGACATCAGCATGCAGCAGCTCATACAGCGTAATGCACCTGGTTACGCCATTGGGGGTTTGGCTGGTGGCGAGACCAAGGACATGTTCTGGCGGGTGGTGGCTCAGTGTGCCTCAGGGTTGCCGCCTGGCAAGCCCAGGTATGTCATGGGCATAGGGTATCCCCTGGACATCCTTGTGTGTTCAGCACTGGGCGCTGACATGTATGACAGCGTGTACCCCACCAGGACAGCCAGGTTTGGTGTTGCACTGGTCGATACTGGTGTCATGAAGCTGAAGAATGCAACATTCGCCAAGGACATGCGTCCCATTGATGAGCGGTGCAGCTGCATGACGTGCCGGCAGTACAGCAGGAGTTACCTGCATCATGTGGTCACCAGGGGAGTGGCATCTGCCTCAGTGCTGGTGACATATCACAATGTGGCATACATGCAGGTAAGGCCTCAGTACTTCCTGTCAGCCCCGCCTAGCATGGCTAAGGAGGCCGGCTTGTATTCTGTAGTCAGCAGCTGGGCCGTCAGTGATCAGCCTGAGGGTCCCGAAGCAGGGCGTATTTGAAGCTTTTTTGTTTTATGCCATGCTAAGGGATTCCCCAGCTAGTACCCCATAACTGTAGCTGTGGTTGTGGATTTTGCCGCTGTTAAATCTTGCTGCATGCTGCAGCTGCAGCGTCTGTGCTTGTGCCCTCATCACATCTGCTGCCACAGACGAATGTTGGTGCGAGCGTTCATACCCCTGTTGCTTGCTAGCTGATCTAGTCATTGCTGAGCAGCATCATGTGATGTTTTTGTCTGCAGGGTTTTACTCGTCGCATCAGGCAGGCCATCATTGAGCAGCGCCTACCAGACTTTGTAAGAAACTTCGTGTCTGGTATGTACCCCAAAGGCGACGTCCCGCAGTGGGTAGTGGATGCACTAGATGTTGCTGGCATCAGTTTAGAGAGTGTAGCGCTCTTAGAACCTGCGCACAGGTTCTATGACGAGGTGAAGTCCATGCAACCCATATCGGTCATTTGAGTTGAGCAGCGTGGCGGCACTTGTCAAAGAGATAGAGCCATCCAATGTTACGTTGGATGAGCTGGCACATGAAGTGATATGTGAGGGACCTGCTACCCAGGGATGACGATGCCATGCTTGTGCTGCTGAACCAGAGCTCACACATCATGACATATAACATTACTTGGCTTTGCCCGAGCGCTGCCTGTTGCTACCTTCTGCAGCAGTGTGCCTGTGCTGCTCCCATCCTCCTCCAAAATGTGCAACGAATGATCTCCCGGGCCTCCGCTGACTGCCAGGCCATTGGAGTCTAGCACCAGCGCCTTCGGCTGTGTGCAAGCTTAGTCTGTCGAGTGTGCAGGAGTACTGCTTGTTGACTGGCTTGCCCAGTCAGTTGACGCAAAGCTGTACACAGCAGATATTTTCAATCATTTCAGAGCAATGTCATGATTACCTGTTTTGTGTACTTGCGGTATATCTCATGGCTTACATGTAAATACATGTACATGTTGAGTTCTCTGGGCTGATGGCAGAGTTGCTACCGGTATGGTTGATGGGTGATTTATGAATATGTGCAGCTGCAGGTAAAACACCAGCATCTGCAGCTCGCCGCAGGTGCCTCCCACCGCGCGCAGGCGCCTCCCAGCAGGTGCAAACGCTGTCTCACGTCCCACCCATTTTGTCTTACTCCAGTGTACTACAAAGTGCCTCAAATTACTTCACATAGGAGCTCAACTAGTGGCATGACCTCTTCTTCAGGCAGAAGATCCCAAGTGTCAACGAGCTGCTTGGTATCGCTATAGCTGCTGATAAGGATTCAATCAGATAGACACAAAACAACAGACACTCCTGTAGCAGACCCCTCAGGCCAGCACGTGGCGTGCTAAGCACCAACGCACGTCAGCGAAGTTGCCATCGCATTTCAATACCCTGCATAGCTCAACTTCTTTTACATACTGTACAAAGACCTGATGCTTCAACATGTATCATGCAGTGAACCAGCGGCTCTTGCATAGGCTGTGGTACTTGGCAGCAATGCACTCCCATGTTGGCCTCATCAAAAGCACACTGTTGGTGACTTGTTATGATCTACAACAGAACTGCTGCAATTTTGGCACATGAGAACGTGACTGATGAGGAACTGCACAATCCTGCAGGTGGCTGTCCTTTATGACCCGCTAGCAACTGCTGTTCTACGCATTGTCCAAGTCAAGTCACGCCCCTGACACGATGATACAAGTAAGCCTGGGGAGTGCAGCAGTGCTTGCCACGAATGCAGGTACACCTCCAGCTGCAGCAGCCATCACTGTCGTGCCTATTGAGCATCCTCCCCTGCCTCACCCTCTGCTGCCTCCCCTTCATCTGCGGCTCCGCTGGCCTCCTGACCTCCACCAGATGCCTTGTATTCTGCCATTGCTGCTGCATAGCGCTCCTTGTCCTTGGCTGCCTGGGCCTCATATGGGGCCTTGTCCTCAGCGCTCAATGCCTTCCACTCCTCACCCAACAGCTTGCCGACCTGGCCACATAGAACACACAAAGAAGCCCCAGACTGCCAGCTCAACAGCTCCGTCAACTAGCTGTGACTTTGAGTTCAAAAGCGAGATGCTGTTGCGCTGTGTGGCACCAACCGTTACTTGACCCACTGAAAGCTGATGGGCATGTCACCCACATGCTGGCAACCGGCTTTGCACACAACATCCACGATGACATCCAGGCTGCCACACATTTGATTGCAGCATGGTTATCACAGTGAGAACTGTGGCATATGCCAGCATAGATGAGCCTGCTGGTGGTAGTGAAGAGCATCAATCCCCTGATGCAATGCCAAACCTGCACCTGCAACCACACACCTGTCCAAAGGCCACTCCAGGATTTGATGTTTTTACACGATCCCTGTTAGCATTACTGAAGAACATAAAGGCAGAAAGTGCCTTCTTGGGAGCATTGGGATCCTTCTTCTTGCGTGGCTTCCGCTGCTTCTTGCCATCTGCTGCCGCCTCAGTCACCTCCTCATCCTCAGCACCACCATCAGCAGGCTTTGCTGCTTTAGGCGCACGCGGCTTCTTCAGTGCCTGCAGTGCACACAACATAGTCAGGCGACGCACACACCACAAGAGCATGGGCAATGAGGTGGCCTTAAGCAAAGTATATACGAGACAAGGTTGAGAAGAATCTGCAGACAATGACAGCAAGCAGTTGCCGATGTCCTGTGATGGTCTGCAGCCTGTTCCAGAGCGGTTGTGGACACACCCAGTAAGCAGTGCACAGGACTTGAAGGCATGCAACATTCGCATGCCATTGATGCATGCCGGTCGCTTGAACCTCACCGGTTCCTTCTTTGGCTTTGGTGGCGCTGGTGTTCCTGCTGCCTCTCCATCTCCTCCTGGCTCCCCATCAGCCTTCCTCTTCTTGCCCTTCTTGCCCATCACCGCTGTCACGTCAATGCCCTCCTCATCAACCATCTCAGCATCATCATCACTGCGCACAGGAGCCAGCAAAGCAACAGCAACAGGAGCTGTAACAGTTGCAATATACAATGAACTCCCAACTTGGGTATTTGAGATCACATCCACGTCCGCGATTGCCACCGCATCATCCAGCGCAGAGCAGTAGTAATGCCACCTGGCTTTCAACCCATGTGCGAGTGTGGCGGCTGCAACATAAGCAAGGGAAGGCAAGAATTGCAGTCGGTGGCACCGCAGTCCACCTGACTCACTGCTACCACACCTTCCATCGCCCGCCTCTTCATCCAGGCTACCATCACTGCTGTCACTCATGTCTTCACCACCAGCACTGAAGTCTTCATCCTCCTCCTCCTCATCGTCTGAAGGCAGAATGGTAAGAGGCAGACAGCAGCACACACTTGGTGGTGAGCAGGGCAGTGTCAAGGGGTCTGACATCTGAGCAATTGCCTAAGTTTCTGCTGCCACAACAGTCACCTGTCATCCTCCATGCCCTCCCACCTGCAACGAGTATGCTTAGGTTGGAGAGTTCCAGCAAATAACAAAAAGACCTCTGCAAGGATTGGTGGTGTGTCCCAAATGCTGTCAGCTAAGGGAACCTACCTGCTTCTGCCCGTGCTGCACGCAGGCCAGCATCAAGGTCTTCTCCTAAGCCAAAGTCAATGGCTGGCGCTGCTGTGCGAGGACCTTGCCGTGCCTCTGCCAGGTTTTCAATCCTAATCTTGCGTTGGTTGATGAAAGAGAACAGCGGCTCCCACTCACTACGCTGGATATTGCGGAACAAGAAGTCCTGCAAGAGCACCAGTTGCAGGGCAGTAGCAGCAAAGTGAACCTGGACCAGTCTGTAGAGAATGACCACCTTGCTGTCACAAGCAGCAACCTGTTAAGGAGCTTACAAGGCTACCAGGTAGCAACTCACCGCGTTGACACTTCTCTGTCTGATAAGCAGGTCAAAGGTGCGCACACTGCTGGCGGCGGCACCACTGCCCTGCCGCTGGAACTCCACATACTCAATGTCGTTGTGGTTGATGCACATGGGTGGCTTGTGCACATAGAAAAACGCCTTCTCCAAGGGGTACAAGAAGCCATCATCCGCTTTGTAGCTGCAGCGCACTGCACAGCCATCACCAGCGTGGTTCTGGTACACCTCTGTCCTGGCACGCGTGATCTTGGCACTGGAGAGGCCGCGCAGCGCATGAGCAAACACCTGGTACTCAGGGCCTGTCAACTGCCTGTGCAGCTTGCCCCCACACTGCAACAACAGCAGGAATGAGCAGGACGCGTCACAGGTGCCACGATAAATTGGGTTGCAACAACAGGTGGCAACAGATACGCTGATGACTGATGCTGATGCACTGTCCTGGCTTTACTGGTCACTTTGCGGTCCACATTCTCAATCCTACTCTGTACACCCCAACAGCATCTGTTTGTCAAACCTGCAGGAGACAACACACCGTCATCCACCTGCAGCACTGACAGCCTAGCCCTGTTGCCCACCTCCTTGTTCTTCTTGTCAAGGTCTTCATCTGATATGTCCAGCTTCTCTGTGACATCATCACCATTCTCAAACTGGCACAACAGATAGCTGTAGTATGTCTGGCCCTTCCTGATGGGGGGGTCCAGCCCGACCACAACCAGGGTGTGTGGGGTGGAGGACTTGGGGAGAATAAACAGGCGCCCAATTGATGTGTAGCGGATCTTGAAGTCTTGCGTCTGCAGTGCAGGCAACATTGCAGCACAGAGAGCTTTTGCCTTTGCATGTGCTGCGCAGCCGCTTTCAGAGATGCAGAACTGACATATTCTAGACAGACTTTGCGATGAAAAAGGAAAGCAGCGATGGCGGCTCAGATAATGACTGGGACGAGCACAGACGTCTATTGTCTGGATGCCAGCGGACTGTGATGCGAGAGAGGCTGTTGGAGTGCTGTGCTGCGCTTCAAGGCACTGCCCAGTCAGACAGCATGTTTGTGTGCTACAGCGTGTGAGAGCTCCTGCTCACCTGTCCCACCAGCTGCAGGTAGCTGAGGTGCATCTCCACCTGGAAGCGACCACGGGGTGCCAGGGATGCAACATTATGGAATGTGATGACCGCATCATCACTGGTGGAGGCCCCAGCATCTGTGTGTTGCAGCAGCGCATCAACAAGAGCCTGCAAGAGCCAGGAAGCATAAGTGTGCTGAATGCTATGTCCACAACAACACACCTCTGTGTGCACACGATGTTGTTTGTTTGCTGACACACCAAATGCTGCTGTTCATCTCCTTGCGGATGCAGATACACTGCTTGCTGCTGGGCACTGCAAGCACCATCATGATTGCAGTACAGCCTTTGGCCTTACCTTGGCTGCTGACACTCGTGCTGCCCCCTCCTCTCCCTCTACCTCGCCGTCAGGTGCCCAGTCAGGGTTGCCGCCAGGCACATGGAATGCCACCTCTATCAACGTGTCCTCTCTGTCGTCTACAGTGTCATCGACATGGAACTCCAGCAACACCTCATCCTGCAGCAGCAGGAGCCATAGGGAGTAGGAGAAGAGGAAGATGGATCGGCATGCATTGGCCATCCTACAGGCACTGCCAGCCTGCTAGCACTTGAAAAGGTGTGCTGCTCTCATACACGAATTTATTATGCAACAGAGATGTCAGGTACTCTCATAGCCAAAGTTATTGTTGCCAACCTTTGTCTGCTGCGCTTGGCTGACATCCGGCAGTGGTACTTCAAACATGACCTTTTCATCCACTTTGTACATTAGACTGGACCCATTGAGGCCTACAGCGCCCCAATTACGGCCAGACACTGCTAACTCCTGTGCAATGAGCTCCTGCTCCAGAGAGCCCTGGCAGAAGTTGGCCAACGCCTCCTTGTCCTGTGGCCAACAAATAATCAGCTTAGGCATGCATGTGGCTGCATGCTGATCTAGGTGTTCACAGCTGCCTGCAGGTGCTTTGGTATGGCCATGAAATGCATGCCGCTGTAGCACGCTGCTGCATACTGTGGCAAAGCTATGGATGTCCTGAGGCCCTTGCTCGTGGCACACTGCAGTTGTTTGTATCTGTGTGTACTTGCAGAGCAAGCACATACCGCTGGTTTAAACCCCATGAAGTTGACGGTGGGTCCATTGACTCTGCGGACCCCCAGCTGCCCACCACGCTTGCCAACCAGCGTCCACACCAGGCCCGAGATCTCTGCAGCATAGAAAAGCAAGAACATACCTCTGGGACGTCTGATAAGGTGAGCCAGTATGCTGCTTATGACCATGTCACCACTACTGCTTGCAACCTGTACAGATGGACGGTGTGCAGTGCTGCTGATCCAGGGCTTGCGAAAACAGCGCTGCCCTGTGATCCCAGGTGCCTCTGCTGCTTCAGTAACAACACCACCCCTCGCTCAGTAACAGACGATCATAACAGCCCCCTGGGACTGTTCATGACTGCACGACTGCAGCTGAGTTTGTCCGTGACTGGGATGCAACTTCCTTATCAACACATAGCATGAAGGCAGTCGCTTCCAGGAGCCCTCTGCATGCACAGCTAGCCCAACCACCTTCAATGCTGCTGATTAGACGAGGGGCAACATGAAGTCTTCCGGTCTGCATGGGGTCCAACCTACATACACGCTCTGAAATACAGCTGCTGCCCCGCCAGCTATTACTTGCCTTCTTTTTTCACCACAACCGGCTTATCTGAGCCATGTCTGCGCCATGAGAACCCTCCATTGCTGATTTTCAACAGTCCAGACGTCTGCATGCGCACACGAGACGCACACGTCCCAACACAGGGTTGCATAGGTGGAGTTCTGCAGTTGACAGTTGCAGGGACGCCCTTGTGCAGCGCATATGCAGGCACCCACCACGCCACCACGTCCAGCAAGTGTTATGTTGCCGAACTGATGAGCAGCCTCCGCCATAGCAGCCCTGGGCCCTCAGGCCCTCGCCAAGCACACTGTGATTGCTGCTTGAGGTGCAGGGGATACAGTTGAAGATTGCGGGTCAGAGCAGAACACTAGCATTCCAATGTAATAATCCAGCAGATTCTCGCATGAGGACGTGCAAACGAACCGGCAGGTTCCAGCGATGTGCAGGCTAATGGTTCCTCCCCAGCCACTGGGTATGTCTCGTCTGCTTGCGATATGAATGTACATCATCATTCTATTACAGGAGCTGGGAATGCTGATGGTTCACTGTCGAGTTTGAACACCACCTGACACCTTTGCGAATTCAACAGGATGAGAGCCCTTTGAGCAGACAATGCGACTGCCTGAATGTGGACATTCCACTCCAAGATGTAGTCCTGCAGGGATCTCACCAAGTAGATATTTCCTTTGCACACCCCAGCCAGCTTGCGATTCACCTGCTGGTCGGTTTCCGTAGTTGCAGATTGAAATGCTGAGCGCCGTCAGGCGCGAAACATGCAGTCCTACACATAGCTCATTTCAACTTAATTGCTAAGCACAATGGCATGTCATGCTCCTGTCAGCAGGGTAAGGAAACTCTGGACTGCATCACCAAGTGATTCAGCTGAGCCTGCTAGCCTGCACTGCAGATCTCATCACTTCTGCTCGCCTGGGTACCAGATATGGTATCCCAACTGCGCCGCAGCCCAAAACTCCTACATCAAGAACTCAATTGGGCCCACTGCTCGTGCTGCTGATGTTGTTATCCCAGTCCTGTTGATCAGCTGGTTGCTGCAGCCTGTCCCTCTACCCCACTCTCATCCCCTGAGACCATCATATATTGCAATCGGCAACTAATCAATCAATGTGACGATATCCAACAGGTAGTAGTCCATGCATTCTAGCAGCTTCGTGGTGTTCTCAATGATACATGTAAAAGAAATTTAGCCATGCAGCAAGTAAAATGCTATGGCAAATGCGCTGACATGCGTTGGGGGCGCCACCCTGTGTGCCTGCATGGGCTGTCCTGGCTGCCATACCATGCATTTAGCTGCCACCGACGTCCCACAGGAAGTTCTACTTGAGTATACTTGAGCGCTTCCAGTCACCAGCTCCTCCAGCAGGGGTGTCGACCGCCCAGGGTCGCATGCATGCAATGCAAGCTGATTGGTGCACGCACAGGCATATATAAGCAACTAGCAACATGTCAACCTTGCCTTGGTCTCGCCGTTGGACCGCTAAGTATTAAGCTGCCAGTGCCATTGCTGCCATCTGCCATCATGTAAATCACCTGGTAAAACCAACCGTCTCGTCAGTACATCATGTAGACAATCATAGTGTCGTCTAACATGGTCATCAAGTTGTGCACAGCTATCAGCGATAGGTCTGGTCTGGAGTCTAGCATCACCGCCACTGTGCTCTGGCACCTCCTTGAAAACCCCGCTGGTTGAGAAATCACCTGACTGTAAGACTGCAACATAAGGTGAAGATTACAGGCTAGCCAGAGCAGAGTAATGCTAGGGATAGGTAAAAACATGCAACCATGCAAATGATGCACATGACAAAGGTGATCAACAGCAGAGGTACTGGCCAGGCACCCATGCTGTGAATCGACCGGTGGCAAGCAGTATGTTGGGTACAGTTGCATCGCTTTATATGGCCTTCAAGCCTGGTCAACTCACTCAGTTGGTTGACTAGTTGTGTGTGGTGTGCAAAAATGCTATGGCATATGTGTTTACGGCAGCATACTCAGTATAGTTTTCGTGACGTACTAGTGTGGCTGAGCCATGGCCACCAAGTACTTCTCCCAAGGGCTTTGCGGCTGGAAAGGGTAACTTCCTTCCTTCTAGACGGACACAGAGGTGTTCCCCATCAAGTAAAAGAAAGTGAGTAATAGAATTAGATGTTGACTGTTCGCAAACAAAATTTATGATACAATGAATCATGAGGTGTTGGCAAACAGAAATACATGTGCACACAGCATTGAAACCCAAGATGGTAGATGCATCAAATATGATAAACGACCTCACTTGATTTGCCCGAGAATGTGCTTGTCTTCATGGGGGCTCCAGCCGTGGGCCTGTACCATGCACACGGGCAAGGAAATTGCTGCTGTTCCAGGTGGGTGTACATCTGCTTACTGCTGTCCAGCGTGCCGGGGTCATGTTGTTCTGCATGCTTGCCTGCATGCCAGTGTGAGTAACGGTCCACAGGTTGAGCCTGTACCAAGCTTGGCCTTGATTGAAGCCTTTTTAAGGCCTTATAAGGGCACAGGCTAGGGCACAGGCTTTTTAAGGCTTATAAGCACACAGTGCTGCAATTATACACACACTCACGGCTACTACTAGTAGCCCAAGATATACGGTGGTGTATTTGTAGTTCGTGGCTGGTGATGTAGGATTATTATTTTTCGTCCGGGCTCACATTACTATTAGCTGACCGCCACACTGGCACGACATATTCCAGTAATCAAGTTGTAAGTTACACGAGTGTAACCCGCCTATTTGCGAGCCAAGTACAGGCTCAAATGAGGCCCAATGTTCGGCATTGCACAGTATCTAATCACAGTTGGTATACACACACAGCAAGCTCATTTGAGCCAGCTGCCCAACAGCTGGGACTGGTAGATGGCGGGTACTGCATATCGGCCCATCGCCTCACCTACACTCAATCAATAGGCTGTAGTTTCAGCTGACCGCCACACTGCCACGACAGATTCCAGTAATCAAGTAGCCACTTGATTCTATAGAACAGTCTCAGACTGCCCACTCTCACACCATACATCCAGCAGTCGACTTCCATTCAACATTCACCGGTACCATTCGCAACATTCTGCATTCGCCATCTGCAACATTCTGCACTGCATGCAACAACAATAGGACAACGGGGGCAGCTGGTGGGCAGCAAGGGCAGCCAAGGCAGGCACAATCATCATACCAGGGTGGCGCCCCCAACGCATGTCAGCGCATTTGTCATAGCATCTCACCTCCATTTCTTTAACAATAGCTTTCTCAGGTATAGCACCTCAATATACAGACCTTGAGTAGAACAGTCTCTCTATATCCAGCAGCCGACTTCCATTCAGCATTCACAAATTGCAACATTCTGCACCGCATGTAACAACAATAGCTTTCTCACGTATAGCACCTCAATATACAGACCTCATAGCACTACACAATCCACTACAACACAGGAGTCAGCATTTTGACAACTGTACAGTTGTGGTGGACATGTCCACCATGCACTGGACATCTAGGTTGGCCAGACTGGATCACGAGCTGTCACGACAGCTGCTGACAAGTAGCCTACTTCACAAAACATCATTAGTCAGTTTGCAACAGCTGACATCAAAACAACTGCGTTCAGGCCAACTGACTGGACGGTTTGTGCAGGGACTGCCAGTTACTGCGAGTCATGGCTTAACGAAGATTCAGTCAGATAGACACAAAACAACAGACACAATTGCCTGTTTCATGCAAACTACTGCCTCTTTGCGGTTCGTCGAAGACACTTTGCCGAACCATCTAGAAATTATCGACGAAAATGCCCTTGCACTATGAGCTGTTGATGATCAACTGTAACGGCGCAGCATAAGCTGCAGGGTCTGAACTCAAAGGAGTCAAAGGGTCAAGTAACACCCATGCCTGACAGTACGATACTGAAGAACTACATATGCCCTGAGACGTAGGAAGGATCATTATCCAAGTACGCATCTATGAGATATGCTACTGATCCCGCGGGCCCATCTACGGTCAACATATCCTCTTGAGCCGTAAACACTATACTTCCGCTTAAGCTTCCACTGCTATTACTCCGCCACGTTACTTTGGTAGCGGAAACATTCTTTTCTGTGTTATTGAATGGCTGAACAGAATCAGCAGCTCTTCGGGGCAGGAGACATGGGAACCCGCACAGAATTGTGCCAACTGTCAGGACAAGATTGACGAGTATTTTGCTCGTATCCAATCTGGAGCAGGCACCAATCAGCAAAAGCGTGTTGCAGACGGTGGTTTGCAAACGCGCCGCTCCAAACGGCAACGCTCTGCTGTTGCTGGCAACTAGTGGGCTTTTGTGCTGTCTGCACAGCCACACTGTAGGTGTGATATGCGCGCTAGCCCATGTTGGCTGTCCCACTATGTAATGTAAGGCCCTTGTGCTGGTGACCATCCTGTCACCAAGATATATGCTTGCACATTACTGATCTCATGCACTTCGGTGCCGTACTGCAGTCAGGGGAGCGATGCCTGTGTGTAATCTGTCCTCTAGGGTGCTACGCTAGCTCCCTGCAACCTGATTGTAGTTTGAGAAATGATATGCCACGTTACATCAACAGCTCTACGGCATGCACATGGCATCTATTGCCATCCATCAATCAAAGTAAAAGAGGTAGAGCCATGCAAAGTTGGATGAGCTGGCGAATGAATTGATATGCGAGGGATCTATCTACCAACATGTACAAGTACAAGGCTTTTCCTGAGGCATACATGTCACCATCATGGTACATCAGCAGCCGGCTACATGCATGCATACTAACTTGTTTTATGACAATAGTCGGAAAACAGTAAATGAATTCACATGCATGTGCCACTTATATGTGCAGCAGCCCAACAAAAGTTGTATCACTCAGCCGCTCCGAGCGCTTTGGGTTGATGACAGAATAGACACAAAACAACGCACACTCTTGCACGCAATATGCTGGTGGAAGAATACAGCTTGCCTTTATGCAGGGCTGATGATCAGCCCAAACTACTGCACCGTCCGGGCCATGTGAACACCATCTCATGATTGCTCTTGCCGTCCCTCCGCAGCTCATCATACAAAGAACCGGGAGCAACCCGACTGAATGATGCCCCTCCAGCATGCTTATAAGCAATGGGAAACACTGACAGGGCATCAGCCATGCTAGACCACTCCATGTTAGAGATAGTGGTCAGACGGCCGTGAATTGACAAATGCACAGATGGCTGATACTGCCGGAACAGGCTTTTGAGAACAGGCAGTAACTCCTTTTCAAAACCCTCAGTGTCGATCTTGATGAACAGCTCTGCCTTGTGCAAGCCATAGTGCTGGATCACATCATCTAACGTAAAACAGGGCACTTGCAGGACATCTGCATAAGCTTCAGCATTGTCAGCGCCGTGCGTTATCTTGTAGGTACTGCTGATCGAGTTGCCCCCTCTGAAGTACAACGGAAGTGTCCCTGCCTTTGGTGCAACACATGCATGGTGCATGTGCACATTGCTGAATCCATTCAACTGCATGTTGAGGGTAAGTGCTGCATATGCAACAGGATCTGGCTCAAAGGAAACCACTTGTTTTGCACCCAAAGCTACTGCCCACATGATGGTTGGGCCGATCCAACTGCCGAAGTCTATGACGCTTGTTTCCTGTGTGATGCAGGACTTGAAAGCAGCAAAGGTCTCAGGCTCCCAAGTGCTGCTTTTTACCTGCATGTGGCAAACAAGCAGCAAACAGCAGCAGCAGCAGCAGTGGCACAGTCAATGACAGTCATTGGCAGTCAGCAGTCTTCCAAAGAAACCAATTGCAAGTGCCGTGGTGGTGTTTGATCAACCACCACCTGTTAGTTAGGGGAACTGCTCGAGTCATGCAGCCGTGTTGTTCCCCATTACTGTGCCACTCGGTGGTTGAGCCGATCAGTGACCACAGCACTGATGCCCCATCGGTAGTGATATATTAGCGATCTGATACCGGATGAGATATTGCAAGGCTTGCAACCCCTGCTTAGACACCAATGCCTTGGACGCTGTGGCGTGCTAGTGGGCATCGCAGTTTCCATTTAAGATATGGTTTTCCATTTGAGATATGCCTTCTGCAAATGCCGGCTTACTTGCATTGGTGACTACAGTAATGATTGCTGGCCACAGTACCAGACAACTCCATGCCCAAATGTATCAGAGCAGCTGTTTTCATCGTGATCTATGCACAGTGCTGTCAGCACTATCGTCTGAAGAGCAATAGCCAGCTTGCTATACGGTATGCCTGCTGCTTGCTTTTATACTTGGCTTACCTGGGTCCAGAAAGCTTCGCCCCCAGGCGCTCTTGCGGCATCGTGGACCAGCACAGTCTTGTTGCCAACCTGCAGTACCTTGTGAGGAAGTAGGGATTTGTACATCGCCGACAGTGGCTGCGGAGTCTCAACTATGTCCATCAAGCTGGGGAGCTCTTTGGCGGTGTCTCCCAAGACAACTCCGCTGCAGGAGCTAGACGTCCACCGACTGCATAAGCTGCGCAGGACTATGACGTTCAAGAATACTAGAGCTACAACGCCTGTTAGCAGCAAACGAGAGAACTGAGGATGATCAGTGTGATACACGGGCAGTACGTTGTGTTTGGCTCTCATACTGCTCTTTTGTGTTTATGAATGAGGATAGTACAGAGCCAACACGCAAGCGGATTCGTTCAACTGAAGTAGGTGACAACTTGTGGCTCGTGCACAGACATCTTCTGAGGCCCACTTTGGCCTTTGAACACTTCTAACGGATGACAAATAATTGCTGAATTGGCAGATTCGCGTTCTACTGCCTGACGGCGAGTCTCTTAGTTGGTGGCAACTTCGTTGTCATCACGCAGGACCGTATCAACGCTGTGCTTATGTTCAATATATCTCAAAGTATATTTGAAACAATAAGGAGGCATTCGACACAGCAAGCTGAGCTTCTAGCGTGCCCCCCAACTTGGCCCAAGTCGCCACGTTTACTCGAGTGAGCCCGCGCATCATATTGTCAGTCCCCCAATGATGGTCAGTATCTAGTTGAGGATATTCAGACCTTCAGTGCGCTCGATTTATGTTTTTCATACTAATAATTACAGGCGTTTGACAGCTGCACAGTACGAGCGCATCACGAGCGCGGACGACCGCATGCATGCTCGTCATATGACGAGCGCGGTCGTTATCACAAGTGTCTACCGTTTGTGCAACATGGTCTCCTTATTTGCTGTATCTTTCAAGTCTACTAGCATATGTTGCGACTGTGACGATCACGACCCTGGAGCAACATCCCTCCAGTGAAGCGCCACGCTCCAAGCGCGGTGTTAAAAGACTGCATTTATGGGTAGTAATAGGAGCAACAGATCACCTGAAACCTCCTATACCTTGATAGGTGTCTTACTGTTGCTCTGTGGCTACGTACTCGGATTGCTGTCATCTATAGATGACTGTAGAAGAAATTGAGCCATGCAACAAGTTGAGATGCAATGGCAAATGCACTGACATGCGTAGGGGCGCCACCCGGGTGTGATGCTTGTGCCTGCCTCGGCTGTCCGGCTGTCCACCGAGCTGTCCTTCCACGTCACATAATTACCTGAGGAGAAAGCGGGTTAGCACCACAGGGTTGCGA